>JAAEAF010013529.1:0-12915 GCA_011037195.1 Triatoma infestans | reverse complement strand
GCCGCCTGAGCCTTCTCAGTGCACTGCCGGCCTCCGGATGGTGTTCTCTCGTTACAGACAACACTGCCCATCACCGGACAGTGTGCTGTAAGAGCTCCTAGGAAGAAAAACCTAAGGGCAGCACAGATGGACTCGAACCCGAGTCCTCCGCGTGGGAGTCCAATGCACTATCCACTGAGCTAATAGATTTATTCTTAATTTAACATATTTAATTGTAGGAGAGGGATGCAAGTTTTTACCTGGCTCCTGGCTTACTTCGTGATTTTTAACTAGCCAAGCTACTAATTATGATAGGTAATGTAAGTATTTAAAAAAAAAAGTTGAACCCCCACATATCCAAGTCACGAGCCGCCACTGGATTGTATGCCAAGTTTAACGAAACCATCTGGTGTCTCTTCCGAGAAAATTGTAGGTAACGAAAAGAGTAATTAGTAAATTCTTCTTTCCGGTCTCTTTTCTTTTTCTGGTATTTTCGGGTTTTTCTTCAAACGGGTATTTGTTAAAAATTCTAAAAAACTAAGAAATCCATTCAGTAAATTGGTTGACCGATTTTGATCAAAACTTTTTTGTCGGATTCACTGGGTAGCTTAAACAATAATCAAGTTTGAACTTTCTGCGATTCTCCAAGTCTGAAGTATGTTGATCACACACACACAACCCGTTTTTTATAAAACCACTTTTTCGCACTCAGGGGACCCGAACCCATATATTTCTGGTGAAAACTCAATTTCACAAAATTCGACGCACGTTAGCAATACTTCTTAGTAAGAGAAAGTAAAAATGTGTAAAGCCGACCTAAGTGTTGGAAGGAATAAGTGATGTTAAATGATCCCTAGTTTTATTAGAAGGAATTCCGATCAACTGTTTTTTAGACACACGCAATAGACTTAATTTGTCATAACAGACTGACCGCATATATTTAAAATATCTTTTTTGTTTATTTTTTTTTTTTTGACTTCTTCCGAATGCTTTAACCCAAGTTTTGTAATACGTTTAATCTAAAACACGTTTAATGTAAAAGATAAAAAAAAAAGCATTCAAAAAGCAAATCCTCTTCAATCTTTTTATTTGTAACAGATATATTCTTCCAAATAAAATGCGGCACTTATATAAAAATGATGTTATTAATGCGGGTTATTTAAAAAAAAGAAGAAAAAATATACCCGTCTGTTTGATGTTAAAAAACTTCTCTTTCTATATTAGACGTGGCTATTTTTAGTATACGGCGCTGACGACAGAGAAATCAACCGGCGAGTCAGTGTCCATATTCCCTATGAGTGGTTGTTTGACATTCCGTCTGGGCGACAGCGACACTGGCGTCTCTTGGTGAAACTTTACACAAACTGTTACTTGTTGGAGATTTTTTTATTTTTATTTTAATTTAATTTTCATTTCTCACTTTAATAGAGTTCTTAAAATAAAAACTAGTATTTAAGAATTGTTGATTTTTATGTTTCAATTCATTATTGATGGAGATTTGATTTAATATTATTGCTTTCAGTATTGACAGCCTAGAAATTCAATAAAAATAATTAATAATATCTTAGAATCTGTGAAATTTCTTAATTTAGAAATTTATTACTTTTATTACGGCCCTTTCATATTTCAATTGCACGTTTGAAATGTGACCCAATTTCTCTTTCTCTAAATATAAAAATAAATATTTCATAATATTATATATTTTTTTTATAAGGAATTTTCCTCAAGTATGAGGAAATACTAATCAATTAACCTAAACCAACGTTCTAATAAAAACTATATATCTTTAAATAAAACCTATATACAAAATCTAATTATTGGAATCTATCTTTTCTTATTGGTTTTACGCAGTTTTTTTTTTTGCGAGCTTCTCGAATTTGGCTTCAACTATTTTCCTTTAAACATCACAGCTTTATACATCCAAGAGCTATCACTTTTATTTGAAACATTTATCCACGAGAAAGTGTTGGGTATTTTGGAGTACGTTACTAGGAGATTTGCAATGTTCAAGTTTCCTCTAAAACAGTGGTTATCCAAACTTTTGGGTTATCTGGGCTACATTGGAAGAAGAAGAACTGTCTTGGGCCACAGTTAAAATGCAAACAACACTAACGATAGCTGATTAGTAGAAATATAATTTTCTTGATATACAATGCTAGATTATTCAATTCATAGTAAGTACGAAAGCCTTTTAAAATAGAGATTGTGTTAAATCAAAATATCCATTTGCCATTACTGCCATATAAAATTTACTTATCTAAGTAATAAACTTCATTAATTTTAAAAATTTTACTATAAAAGTAAAAGTGGGCAACATAAAACTAGTGGGATAGCAGACATTGTATTTTAGAAACTAATATAACAATATATGGTTCAATTAGGTTCCGACCTTTGTGTGGTTTGTCCAAAAGCCTGACCCTCTGCTTAGAAGGGCAAAGCTGGAGGACTTTCTATAACTAATGAGGATGCACAATAGACCAAATGTAGTAGGTCGCGGTGAAATGAGGCTCAGCCACCAGTTTTTTACTTTACCTATCTACATGATTCCATGGAGGTAGTTACAAATCTCGGTGAATTGAAGGTGCTCTACAGATAGTGGTTTTAATTTTACTCTTCGTTTACTTCATCCTTGAAAATATATGCTCAATATGTGGATGTTGCCAAAGAGCGAAGACATGAATAAGGCAGGATTGTGAAACGAGTGATATTAATCTCTGGGAAGATAAGATTTATAAAGTCTAGTCTTTAAATTGAATGTCAGATTGCAGCACCATATTATGTTCTATTTGAAATTCGGCAGATCCGATTAGGCCAATTTTAAACTGAAGAACATGTTTTCTATTGTTGAAATCATAAATAAAATCATCTTCCGAACCGAAATATTTCCCCTCACTCCTTAGAGACCGAGACAACTTAAATATATCTAAATAGTTGTTGTGGTGGTTGGTTCCGCAGAGCTGGAAAGCATCAGAGACATTTTCCGTGGTAGCCTGCTTCATTTTGTGGTCATCCAATAAAACATTAGTACATTATTTATTAGTTTAAAATTCTTTGTTGGGCCGCTGCTCCAAGAGAAACATTAAATGAACTATTGAAATTCCATGTTTGAAGAAAATCAGTTAACCAGTAGTTGAAGCTTATCGAAGACGTGACTGATAGTTTTCGAGAATATCTCCAAAACGGTTTTTTAAAAGATTATATTTAAATCAATCTCACATTGTAATTATTATAATTACAAACTTGACAAATGAGATGTTAAGAGTTTTTGCGATCACTCTCCCTTAGAACTGAAATGTAATTGTGATAGTGTATTTGTAGTAGTAGTAGTAGTAGTAGCAGCAGCTTGTGGCGTGAGCGGTTTAGTAAAGGACTTGTGAGTATGTATGTTTAAGAGAGAGAAGTATCAGAAATAATCAAGAGATCATACTGTTTTTAAAATAGATATATTCTCTAAGTGGATTTAATTACTGTACAATATCACAGTAATTGCTTATAAGTATACTGAAGCTAGATTGATTTAACTTAAGACTGGCACTGATGTCAACTGGTAGAATGCCTAGTTCAGACTGTCCTGAAAGAATGCCTTCTAATTGTTAGTTCAAATCTTTTTCTTTGAGAAGGGCAAAAGACAAAGATGACAGGGTTCTATGAA
This sequence comes from Triatoma infestans, assembly GCA_011037195.1. Taxonomy (NCBI): domain Eukaryota; kingdom Metazoa; phylum Arthropoda; class Insecta; order Hemiptera; family Reduviidae; genus Triatoma; species Triatoma infestans. The sequence goes on along the minus strand of JAAEAF010013529.1, from coordinate 9,284 downwards.
CTCTTCTTGTAATTGTAGTCTTCTACCTGGGTGTACCCTTTTTGCCAACAAATGTTAGAACATTCTTGAAATAATATTTTTCGCATAAAATATATTTCTGGATCCATCACATTATCCCCCCTCCTGGAGAAATTTTTCGGCACGAAAAATCGACTTTCCTCAACGCCTGGACAGAAACATCATCAATGCTACAAGCCAAGGATACCCTTTCTCGACTTGTTGATACACGTTCCCCCATCGGCTTACATCCAAGTTATTTTGGAAGGCAAGACATTTCAGCACTTGTTCGCTGATATGCTTGCCCTCCGAAATAAACATAGAGATCCTAGACCCCAGACGCCTTCATAAGCTTAAAATGTCTTCCTTCCCAACCAGGCTTAACATTCTCTAAAACCCAGTCAAATGTAGCCTGATCAGAGCAGGCCGAAGAAACCAGCCTTCAGAGACCATGCCCGACTGAATCATTTCAGCCTACATGACTGCTCCTGTATTGTTTTCCTAACGATGGCGAGTATCTCCCTTCTGATGACAGAAGCGTCATCATCAAAGAGCGGCTCCGAGGGATCGCTGCTGGTTATAGCCAGAAACAGCTTCCTCCCCGCCTCCGTTATATTAGGCTTCTTACCTGCCGGTTGGATTCCAGGCGGCGTGTCCCCCGGTTCTAGATCTTTTTTGAGCCCCAATAGGTATATCCTCGGCTGGTGCAGGTTGAGTGGATCTCATCCTCTTCGCACGCCTTTGCCTGTATTTCCCACTAAGTTTCTTCTTCTGCTCAGTTTCCTTGGATACCTTACCAGAAGTCGACTTAGCTTCCTTATCCTTCGCAGGAAAATTTGCAGCAGCTGTGGTCGACGCAGAATTACCTCGCTTCTTTCGTTTAACCACGTGCAATTCATCTCCGTAGGTGGACGAGTCCTCCGCAGCGACTATTGGCGCGCTCTCCTCCAGAAGCAGGTTTTCCATGCTTCTGGAAATGCTTTCCAGTTCCCCCCCCCCAGTGCATCCGAGCCCGGCCGCCCGATCCTGGATGCACAGAGGAGTTTCCCCCACCACCGGTGACCTTCTCCTTTAAGGAGCGCCGGCTGACGAATCTACTTTATTTAAATCCATAAATAAGGTAAAAAAAAAAAAAAATCATCTCCGGAGCCTCACAATTTGGGACGCTATAAAAAAGCGCCAGAGCTATTCCAGAGATATAGCGCCCAGGGATTGTGAGCCAAGGCCCACAATATCCAGGAGCTCACCCATGCGTGTTTTACGCTAGCCGATTGACCAGAGCTGGGTTAGGCTCTGGCCGCCTGTTTAGCAGAGTCCGGAACCAAAGTGGTGTGTTGGACTGCAAGGCCCACTGAGGAAACTTGCCTCTAGGTGAACCTGCGTCCTCAATCACCAGGACTCCCTTTCCCCACGACACAGGTATCCATACACGGCAAACATGGGGGTGGCACCAGCATGGGGGTGTATTGTGTAAGTGTATAATGTTAAGGTGTTTAGGTGTAAGTGATGCAGCATGAACTCCCACGGAGGCTCCGCAGCAAAAGAATTCGCTGCAAGAGATTCAGGATCCAAACAGAGGGCAGAAAAGTTTCCACCAACTCACACTCCTAATGGGAGAACCACTGCACTTGTTAGTCTATAATTGTAGCTGAGGTACGTGGGAGTGCTAAGTTCCCAAATAGAGAGTTGCACATATCGTCGGTTGCTAAGAGTGGGGGTCGATTTCAATAGAGCAGGAGTGGAGATCAGCTCAAGGTCACACTGGGAGCACTCTCTGTCAGAGACAAGAAAGGTAAGTGTCTCAAGCGGTCACGTGACTGCGCCAGCTCTCTCCTTCCTACCCTACTGACATCTCGACAAGTATTAATTGGGAATTTCTTTTAATTGCGAATCTTTGAATTCGCCAGAAAAATTGGAATTTTCGACATTGTCCGCATGCAATTGAAGAGACGTGATGCCATAATTAGGTATCATCTGGTTAGTCAGAACTAGTGGAAGCAGCTATGTAGCCATGGTCATAACATCAGATGTTCGAGAAAGTGAGTGAGGGCTAACTCGTTTTGGGCTGTATTTGGAAGCAATTACGAGCCGTATGTCCAAATTTTGAACAATATTGACGAGTGGGCCTATTTTGAAGGTTATTACTAGTTTCGTTATAATTATTATTATTCTGTTTATATTGGGGTCTACCTGGATAAGAGTAAAATTGTGAATTATTTGAATTATTAACTCGAGCATTATGATTATTACTATAATATTGATTATTATTATTATTGCGATTATTATATACTCGGTGATTAACATTTTTAGGAATATTAAAATTGTTAGGCATTTTGCCAAAGTTACTGCGGGGTTTTGGTCGAAATGTATTTGTGCAGTCCACGTCAAAATGTGGACCGGAACAATGGCAGCAGGCCCTATTCTTTAATACATTAAAAACTCTTCGAGTGGCAGTAGGTTTTAATGGTGGTTTTTGATTTTTGTTTCGATGAGGGCATTCTGCATGGAAATGCATTTGTCCGCAGAAACGACATGGAGATAGGGGTGTGCAGGATTAGAAGTTTTTGAAGTGACAGCGAAAACAGTAAGGTTTGATCCGAAGCCTTACTTCTTTTAAGGCATTGCCGTAAGAGAGAGCTTCATCTAGTTTTTGAGGTAGCTTTGTTTGTACCTCATTACGAAGCGTTTGAGGAAGTGACTTCAGGAACGCATCAGTGGCCAGTTTGTCTAAAATAGAACGTAAGGCCTCGATTGGGTTAGCTTCAGCTTTTAAACTAATGGCGGACTGGATATGTCTAATTCTATCCGCGAAAGTTTCAGGAGGCTCTGGGGGAAGAGACTGAATATTAGTCATTTGCTGTAAGAGGACTAGAGGGGTTTTTTCCTTACGAAATCGGGCCAGAAGTCGCTCTGAAATTAGAGGATACGTTATAATTGTACCTTGGTGTCGTAATTCGGCTTTCTGGGTGTCATAAAATATTTTTGCACTACCTGAGAGTCTAAGTGCTAGGATTTCTAGTTTTGCCGCGTCATCCCAGCCAGAAAGGCTAGCGCAATGGCTAATTTAGTCAAGGAAATCTGAAACACTGGTTGAATTTTCGCCATCGAATGTGGGCAAACTATTTATCAATTGTAAATTTCTCAAGGGGCTAGCAGGTTGATTGCTAGGGGTGGCAGGAGGATTGGCTAATTGCTGATGATCAAGTAAATATTCTACAGCAGCGTCGATGCCCATATCTTGTCCATTAATCTTGTACATTTTGGAAAAAGGAGAATTACCTTGGGAAAGATTATATTTTTCAAGGCGTCTGCGTAACTGATTTAAGTTGTCCTTTTGAGAGTGTTTATGGTCCCTTTATATTTTTACAATTTGCGATCTATTAAGAGCACTCATAATCAAAATTCACCAAGTGATTGGGGTATAGTGTACAAAATACAAAAAGTTTTTTTATTTATTAATAAATATAATATATATATTAATATATATATTATATTTTTCATTTATTAGGTATTTACAACTACATAATATTTTATTTTTAAGTCTTTTTATTTACCTCAAGTGTGTACAATAGAAAATAATGAACTACAATATCAATTATTATTCAAGACAACACCATGGTAATTACCGTCGGTGGAGCCGTTTAACACAATAGATAATACAATAATATAAGAAGAAAGTAATTATTTCTAGAAAAATTAATAAATAATTAATAAATTAATAAATCACTGGGAAATAAGGCAAAAAATCACAGTAAACTAAAATAAAAAAAAAAAAAAATTACTTATTCATAACTTAGAGAATAAATAAATTACCTGGTCACAGAATAACAGATAAACAAATCACTATAAATAATGGGTTATAGTACTAGAATGGTTTCGATAAATTTATATAATTATTTCGGGCAAATAATGTTATAGGCAGCTTTACAATATAACTGCAATAACCACCAATCTTCACCATTTAACAGAGCAATTATCTTCTCTCCGGAAAGTTGCTGCTTATCAAAATATTTTGTTCTGATCTCTATTAACTTAGAACATACGGCAATGAAATGATAAGTCCCGTCTAACACATCTTCATGACATAATTGACAATAATTATTTTCGTCAGAATTTTGCAAGTAAGGGGGTTTTCCTGAAATTAATGTTGCAGCTCGTGCCTTTATAATCCAGCGCATTCTGCGCAGTCTGCTTGCTAATTGCCGAGGTTCGAGGTGTAACTACGGAACTGTCTGAATGGGCGAGCGACTTTCCGACCTCCAATCTATTCTTTTTAACTAATGTAACATCTTGGGCTACTTTCTTTTCTTCCTTCTCAGAAGGTGTTGATACTGACAATAAACGTTTCTTCTTCACAATCTGGTAATTATCCTTTATAATAAGTTTATCGTACCACAAGACTGCAAATTTGCCTGCTTTCCTAGCTTCAGTGAGTTGCAATTGAAGTGTTTTTCTCTGGTCGATTACTTCCTTTGAATAATCTTGCGTAATAAAAAACTTCGTACCTTTCAGTTTGAAAGCATTCTGAATAATGAGGAGTTTTACACGAAGAAATCAACCCTAGGAGAACAGGTCGACCATTTTTATCATTCCTCTTACCGAGTCGCCTGACAAAATCAAGTTCATTCGCAGTAATATTCAGCTCTAATTTTTCTTTAAAAAATTCACACACATAGGACTCAAGCTCTCAGTAGTTAGAAAATTCCTGATTGATTCCAAATAAAACCAAATTTCTTTTTTTAATTTCACTATCAAGATATTTAATTTTATCTTGAACGAGCTTCACACTATTGTCTATACTACTAACGTGTTCTTTAATTTCTTGAACCATTTTTAATCTGTTTTCCTCCATATCTTTTTTCAATTCCAAACGGAATTGATTTAATAAATCAAGAATTTCTCCGTTCATTGTTTACTGGAATTTATCTATTCTTTCTATTTTTACGATAATATTTCGATCTAAAATAAAATACTGATTACCAATATAATAATTTTAATTTTTTATTAAACGAAATAGTTGATTAATAATATTTGAGACGTGCATTAATTTCCAACAGAAACTTTATTACTTAGTTTATTTTTAAACTATCGAACAATACTCTTATTAAGTCAATAAAAGTAAATATACAAATCATTCAATACTAGTTGATAATACAGTTTGTTTATTTACCCTTACTTATATATATTTTAGTCTTGAATAGATGAACTACTCCTCACTGTCTACCCCACTCCAGAAGAAATTCACCTGATGAGCTCTGACTTATATTGTATTTTACAATAAGAAGTTATAAAATTAGTTATTAAATAACTTCTATCCGGTAGATTTGCTTGAAATTTTTACACTATATTGACACTTATTTATAGCACCTGTATACCAATTTTCTAGTCAAACCGCCAATTTTTAACCAGTTTTAAATGAGTTTGAAACAGACAAGATGTTCACTGTATCGCAGTTCATACACGACTCCAACTACATAATAATGTATCTAGTAAATCTGATGAATGAAACTATGTACAAGAGTGGAGCAACTATCCATTGACAACTCTCCAAAATATTTTCAATAAGTGAGGAAGGAGAGGTATAACGGAAAATAGGGAATATGGATGAGAAGAGCTTTGGAAAATATTAGGAAGGATTTAGTGAAAAGGTTTAATAGGAAAGTTAGGCTGAGAGGAGAAAAATATTTACATTATACACATATTTACATAATTACATATTTACATTTGTTTGTCACTCAGAAGATCTCTCGGCCACTGATGTTTCAGTCTTCTGACAGAGTTCAATCCAGGAAGAAGTTATTATTATTATTATTCGCGAAAGGGGAGGGCAAAACCCTACGCTATCCAAAGCCCCCCAGGGCCCATATAGCTACCCCTAAAGAATAACAACCACTGGGTCTAGAATACAAATCCAGGCCCAGGATTCAACCATCTAAGTTTCACAACAGACCGAACAAATCGGACCAAAACCTTAAAAGGACACAGCTTAAGATCCTCTACCGACATCCTATTCCGGCCGAAGTTCCTAAACCTAATCTCCTCACAACCCAAACAATTCGTCATCAGATGCATGGATGTTTCTTCCTCAGTTTCACAAACTCTACAAAAGGGGTCAGGCACAAGACCCATTATATAGAGATGCCTCCTTAAACCACAATGCCCAGTGAGGAATCCAACCAGATACCTGAGGGAGGTCCGTGAAAGACATCGGACCCCACTGCTCAAAGCTCCGTCCGGGCCCCCAATGAGCATTTTAGACTGCCGACAACCCACTGCACTCATCCATAAGGATGAGTGCTGTGAGGTCATCCACGTCTGAAAGGCCGACAAACATGTGTCAGAAGACACACCAACAGCAGGCTCTGGACCAATGAAAGGGAGAGAGGCACCTAATTTGGCAAACCTATCCACCTCCTCATTCCCAAAAATTCCCATATGACCTGGAACCCAGACCAGAAGCACATCCTTTAATAAAGAAAGATCTTCCAGTCTTCTAGAACATTCCAACACCAATCTGGAAGTGAAGACACATGAATTAAGCGCCTTCAACGCAGCCTGGCTATCCGAGCAGATACAAACACCCTTTAAATTAGTGTTACGCACCCTCTCATCCAAAATACAGCAAAGAATTGCATAAACCTCAGCCTGGAAAACGGTGGCCCACTCACCGAGGCGCTACCAAATGATCTCCCGTCTCAAAATAGACGGCAGCCCCAGACCTACCATCCATCCTGGAACCGTCAGTGTAGCATCGGAGATAATTCTCAGGAATCACAGCAGACGGACCCAGGGTTAACCAATCTTCCCTAGAAGGCAACCTAACCCTGTAGGAATGACCAAAGACAAAAGTTTTCAGATTCCTATCAGAAGGAAAACCTGTAATGGGAATCCTTAAAAGCATCTCACGATAAATGGTAGAATGACCATATCGCTTACCCTGCCAAAAACCTGCCTGTTTAATTCTATAACAGGCTTTCATTGCCTGGTATTTCACCTCCACAAAGAGAGGTGGAATCCCTAACAAAGTCTCCATAGATGCGGTCGGTGTAGTCCGAAACGCTCCAGTCACCGCCAGACAAGCTAAGCGTTGGACTTCTTCCAACAGTTGCCTAGCGGATCGTGTTTCAATGCGACGCCACCACACCAAAGCCGCATATACCAATCTAGGTTTAATGACCATGCAATAAATCCAGAACATCATCTTGGGAGTGATTCCCCAATTCTTACCAACAACTCTTCGACATTGCCAAAAGGAGAATATCGCCTTTTGAAGTTGTGTCTTAACATGCTCCGACCAGTTCAATTTACTGTCGAGAACTACCCCAAGGAACTTCACTGATTTGCTAACCTGTATGGAAGTACCTAACAACCTAGGAGGTGTAAAACCTACTATCTTCCTTCTATGAGTGAATAGAATTGCCTGGGTCTTCATAGGATTAATGGAAAGACCCTTATCCTGTGCCCAACAATATACCATATTAAGGGCGCTTTGCATTAGGTCCGAAATAGTGGACAAACAGCGCCCTAACAATAAAATGACACCATCATCGGCATATGCTTGCACATAAAATCCCGATGAGTTCAGCCTAACCAAAAGGTCATCCATGACGACGCACCACAACTTTGGTGAGAGACAACCCCCTTGAGGGCACCCTCTCCCCGCTTTTACTATCACGGTGCGCCCGCCAAGGGATGCCTGTATAACCCTACTCCTAAGATAGACACCTATCCAATTGATTAAGACGGGATGTATACCTTTTCGAACCAAGGCATCTTCGAGAGCATCAAACGATACTCTGTCAAATGCCCCCTCAACATCAAAGAAACACCCTAGGGCATATTCTTTTATTTCCAAAGCAGATTCTATCCTTCCGACGAGACAATGTAATGCAGTCTCTGTCGACTTACCCACCATATAAGCATGTTGGTTAGGATGGAGTGGATGATCCCTTAATGGGCCATCAGTAATATACCTATCCACCAACCTTTCCAAAGTTTTCAAGAAGAAAGACATAAGACTAATGGGTCTAAATGCCTTGGGGTCAGAGTAGTCATTTCTTCCCGGCTTGGGAATAAAGACTACTCTTACTTCTCTCCATAATGTTGGTACATAACCAAACATCAAACATCCTTTAAACAATCTTAACAATACCTTCGTCAGCACGTCCCCACCCTTTTGCAACAGACAAGGATAAATCCCGTCCGGTCCAGGTGACTTGAAAGGTGAGAAACTTTGTACTGCCCACCTGACTCTATCCTGTGTAACTACCCCATCTAAGGTGGATACATCTTCAAGGTTCCATCTCCTTCCACACACCAAAGACGAAGCAGCATTCAAACCAATATTATCCGGAAAGTGAGTATCAAGCAAAAGCTGCAGTGTCTCCCCTTCCCCCCCTGTAAAGGAACCATCAGGGTATCGTAGGGTACCTAACTGACTGTCCCTATCCTTACTAAGAATCCGTACCAATCTAGATGATTCCTGGAACGAATTTATATCCTCACAGAAGGATCTCCAGGAATTTCTCTTGGCTCTCCTCAGAGCATATTTATATGCTCTTTTAATACTGTTATAACTATCCCATGATTCCGAAGAATCAGCAAGGACAGCCTTCCTGTATGAGCCCCTTACCTGTCTCCTTAGTTTTTCCAACGAAGAGGACCACCAGGGGTTCTTACTACCCTTAACCACCTTGGGAGGACAAGACTCCTCGAATGAGGATCTGATATGTTCATGAAGAATACCAGCCTCCCTTTCCAATTCCTCTATACCATCAGGGGCTTCTGATTGGATAGTCAGTTTATCTTCAATAATTCTAGAATATAAACCCAATCCGCCCTCCTAGGATTCCTATAACTAGCCAGGGTAATTGGATCAATCCCCAGACTAAACCTAATCATCCTGTGATCGGAGATGGAAGCCTCAGGACTCACCCTCCAATCTTTAATCAGACCACTAAAATTCCTAGAAGCAAGGGAAATATCAATAACCTGTCTTCTAATCCTAGTAACAAAAATGGGTTCAGTACCCCTATTCAGGACCTCTAATCGCGTGCCCACCAGGAAATCCATGAGAGCGCGACCCCTACCATTGGTGTCGCTGCTACCCCAGACGACATGATGCGCATTCGCGTCACACCCTATTATAATAGGTATGTCATTGGTCTCCGAATACTGAACCAAACCCATGAACTCCTGAGGAGGAGGAGAGGGGCCATCATAGGGGAAGTAAGCCGAAGCCACAACTACGTCGCGACGACGCCCACCAACCCCCAGACCAACCCTCA
>JAAEAF010013528.1:0-37629 GCA_011037195.1 Triatoma infestans | reverse complement strand
ATTAGGTATTTACAACTACATAATATTTTATTTTTAAGTCTTTTTATTTACCTCAAGTGTGTACAATAGAAAATAATGAACTACAATATCAATTATTATTCAAGACAACACCATGGTAATTACCGTCGGTGGAGCCGTTTAACACAATAGATAATACAATAATATAAGAAGAAAGTAATTATTTCTAGAAAAATTAATAAATAATTAATAAATTAATAAATCACTGGGAAATAAGGCAAAAAATCACAGTAAACTAAAATAAAAAAAAAAAAAAATTACTTATTCATAACTTAGAGAATAAATAAATTACCTGGTCACAGAATAACAGATAAACAAATCACTATAAATAATGGGTTATAGTACTAGAATGGTTTCGATAAATTTATATAATTATTTCGGGCAAATAATGTTATAGGCAGCTTTACAATATAACTGCAATAACCACCAATCTTCACCATTTAACAGAGCAATTATCTTCTCTCCGGAAAGTTGCTGCTTATCAAAATATTTTGTTCTGATCTCTATTAACTTAGAACATACGGCAATGAAATGATAAGTCCCGTCTAACACATCTTCATGACATAATTGACAATAATTATTTTCGTCAGAATTTTGCAAGTAAGGGGGTTTTCCTGAAATTAATGTTGCAGCTCGTGCCTTTATAATCCAGCGCATTCTGCGCAGTCTGCTTGCTAATTGCCGAGGTTCGAGGTGTAACTACGGAACTGTCTGAAGGGGCGAGCGACTTTCCGACCTCCAATCTATTCTTTTTAACTAATGTAACATCTTGGGCTACTTTCTTTTCTTCCTTCTCAGAAGGTGGTGATACTGACAATAAACGTTTCTTATTCACAATCTGGTAATTATCCTTTATAATAAGTTTATCGTACCTCAAGACTGCAAATTTACCTGCTTTCCTAGCTTCAGTGAGTTGCAATTGAAGTGTTTTTCTCTGGTCGATTACTTCCTTTGAATAATCTTGCGAAATAAAAAACTTCGTACCTTTCAGTTTGAAAGCATTCTGAATAATGAGGAGTTTTACACGAAAAGTAGTCAACCCTAGGAGAACAGGTCGACCATTTTTATCATTCCTCTTACCGAGTCGCCTGACAAAATCAAGTTCATTCGCAGTAATATTCAGCTCTAATTTTTCTTTAAAAAATTCACACACATAGGACTCAAGCTCCCAGTAGTTAGAAAATTCATGATTGATTCCAAATAAAACCAAATTTCTTTTTTTAATTTCACGATCAAGATATTTAATTTTATCTTGAACGAGCTTCACACTATTGTCTATACTACTAACGTGTTCTTTAATTTCTTGAACCATTTTTAATCTGTTTTCCTCCATATCTTTTTTCAATTCCAAACGGAATTGATTTAATAAATCAAGAATTTCTCCGTTCATTGTTTACTGGAATTTATCTATTCTTTCTATTTTTACGATAATATTTCGATCTAAAATAAAATACTGATTACCAATATAATAATTTTAATTTTTTATTAAACGAAATAGTTGATTAATAATATTTGAGACGTGCATTAATTTCCAACAGAAACTTTATTACTTAGTTTATTTTTAAACTATCGAACAATACTCTTATTAAGTCAATAAAAGTAAATATACAAATCATTCAATACTAGTTGATAATACAGTTTGTTTATTTACCCTTACTTATATATATTTTAGTCTTGAATAGATGAACTACTCCTCACTGTCTACCCCACTCCAGAAGAAATTCACCTGATGAGCTCTGACTTATATTGTATTTTACAATAAGAAGTTATAAAATTAGTTATTAAATAACTTCTATCCGGTAGATTTACTTGAAATTTTTACACTATATTGACACTTATTTATAGCACCTGTATACCAATTTTCTAGTCAAACCGCCAATTTTTAACCAGTTTTAAATGAGTTTGAAACAGACAAGATGTTCACTGTATCGCAGTTCATACACGACTCCAACTACATAATAATGTATCTAGTAAATCTGATGAATGAAACTATGTACAAGAGTGGAGCAACTATCCATTGACAACTCTCCAAAATATTTTCAATAAGTGAGGAAGGAGAGGTATAACGGAAAATAGGGAATATGGATGAGAAGAGCTTTGGAAAATATTAGGAAGGATTTAGTGAAAAGGTTTAATAGGAAAGTTAGGCTGAGAGGAGAAAAATATTTACATTATACACATATTTACATAATTACATATTTACATTTGTTTGTCACTCAGTCAGAAGATCTCTCGGCCACTGATGTTTCAGTCTTCTGACAGAGTTCAATCCAGGAAGAAGTTATTATTATTATTATTCGCGAAAGGGGAGGGCAAAACCCTACGCTATCCAAAGCCCCCCAGGGCCCATATAGCTACCCCTAAAGAATAACAACCACTGGGACTAGAATACAAATCCAGGCCCAGGTTTCAACCATCTAAGTTTCACAACAGACCGAACGAATCGGAACAAAACCTTAAAAGGACACAGCTTAAGATCCTCCACCGACATCCTATTCCGGCCGAACTTCCTAAACCTAATCTCCTCACAACCCAAACAATTCGTCATCAGATGCATGGGTGTTTCCTCCTCAGTCTCACAAACTCTACAAAAGGGGTCAGGCACAAGTCCTATTATATAGAGATGTCTCCTTAAACCACAATGCCCAGTGAGGAATCCAACCAGATACCTGAGGGAGGTCCGTGAAAGACATCGGACCCCACTGCTCAAAGCTCCGTCCGGGCCCCCAATGAGCATTTTAGACTGCCGACAACCCACTGCACTCATCCATAAGGATGAGTGCTGTGAGGTCATCCACGTCTGAAAGCCCGACAAACATGTGCCAGAAGACACACCAACAGCAGGCTCTGGACCAATGAAAGGGAGAGAGGCACCTAATTTGGCAAACCTATCCCACCTCCTCAATCCCAAAAATTCCCATATGACCTGGAACCCAGACCAGAAGCACATCCTTTAATAAAGAAAGATCTTCCAGTCTTCTAGAACATTCCAACACCAATCTGGAAGTGAAGACACATGAGTTAAGCGCCTTCAACGCAGCCTGGCTATCCGAGCAGATACAAACACCCTTTAAATTAGTGTTACGCACCCTCTCATCCAAAATACAGCAAAGAATTGCATAAACCTCAGCCTGGAAAACGGTGGCCCAATCACCAAGAGGCGCTACCAAATGATCTCCCGTCTCAAAATAGACAGCAGCCCCAGACCTACCATCCATCCTGGAACCGTCCGTGTAGCATCGGAGATAATTCTCAGGAATCACACCAGACGGACCCAGGGTTAACCAATCTTCCCTAGAAGGCAACCTAACCCTGTAGGAAAGACCAAAGACAAAAGTTTTCAGATTCCTATCAGAAGGAAAACCTGTAATGGGAATCCTTAAAAGCATCTCACGATAAATGGTAGAATGACCATATCGCTTACCCTGCCAAAAACCTGCCTGTTTAATTCTATAACAGGCTTTCATTGCCTGGTTTTTCACCTCCACAAAGAGAGGTGGAATCCCTAACAAAGTCTCCATAGATGCGGTCGGTGTAGTCCGAAACGCTCCAGTCACCGCCAGACAAGCCAAGCGCTGGACTTCTTCCAACAGCTGTCTAGCAGATCGTGTTTCAATGCGACGCCAACACACCAAAGCCGCATATACCAATCTAGGTTTAATGACCATACAATAAATCCAGAACATCATCTTGGGAGTGATTTCCCAGTTCTTACCTACAACTCTTCGACATTGCCAAAAGGAGATTATCGCCTTTTGATGTTGTGTCTTAACATGTTCCGACCAGTTCAATTTACTGTCGAGAACTACTCCAAGGAACTTCACTGATTTGCTAACCTGTATGGAAGTACCTAACAACCTAGGAGGTGTAAAACCTACTATCTTCCTTCTGTGAGTGAATAGAATTGCCTGGGTCTTCATAGGATTAATGGAAAGACCCTTATCCTGTGCCCAACAATATACCATATTAAGGGCGCTTTGCATTAGGTCCGAAATAGTGGACAAACAGCGCCCTAACAATAAAATGACACCATCATCGGCATATGCTTGCACATAAAATCCCGGTGAGTTCAGCCTAACCAAAAGGTCATCCATGACGACGCACCACAACTTTGGTGAGAGACAACCCCCTTGAGGGCACCCTCTCCCCGCTTTTACTATCACGGTGCGCCCGCCAAGGGATGCCTGTATAACCCTACTCCTAAGATAGACACCTATCCAATTGATTAAGACAGGATGTATACCTTTTCGAACCAAGGCATCTTCGAGAGCATCAAACGATACTCTGTCAAATGCCCCCTCAACATCAAAGAAACACCCTAGGGCATATTCTTTTATTTCCAAAGCAGATCTATCCTACCGACGAGACAATGCAATGCAGTCTCTGTCGACTTACCCACAATATAAGCATGTTGGTTAGGATGGAGTGGATGATCCCTTAATGGGCCATCAGTAATATACCTATCCACCAACCTTTCCAAAGTTTTCAAGAGGAAAGACATAAGACTAATGGGTCTAAATGCCTTGGGGTCGGAGTAGTCATTTCTCCCTGGCTTGGGAATAAAGACTACCCTTACTTCTCTCCATAATGTTGGTACATAACCAAACATCAAACATCCTTTAAACAATCTTAACAATACCTTCGTCAGCACGTCCCCACCCTTTTGCAACAGACAAGGATAAATCCCGTCGGTCCAGGTGACTTGAAAGGTGAGAAACTTTGTACTGCCCACCTGACTCTATCCTGTGTAACTACCCCATCTAAGGTGGATACATCTTCAAGGTTCCATCTCCTTCCACACACCAAAGACGAAGCAGCATTCAAACCAATATTATCCGGGAAGTGAGTATCAAGCAAAAGCTGCAGTGTCTCCCCTTCCCCCCTGTAAAGGAACCATCAGGGTATCGTAGGGTACCTAACTGACTGTCCCTATCCTTACTAAGAATCCGTACCAATCTAGATGATTCCTGGAACGAATTTATATCCTCACAGAAGGATCTCCAGGAATTCCTCTTGGCTCTCCTCAGAGCATATTTATATGCTCTTTTAATACTGTTATAACTATCCCATGATTCCGAAGAATCAGCAAGGACAGCCTTCCTGTATGAGCCCCTTACCTGTCTCCTTAGTTTTTCCAACGAAGAGGACCACCAGGGGTTCTTACTACCCTTAACCACCTTGGGAGGACAAGACTCCTCGAATGAGGATCTGATATGTTCATGAAGAATACCAGCCTCCCTTTCCAATTCCTCTATACCATCAGGGGCTTCTGATTGGATAGTCAGTTTATCTTCAATAATTCTAGAATATAAACCCCAATCCGCCCTCCTAGGATTCCTATAACTAGCCAGGGTAATCGGATCAATCCCCAGACTAAACCTAATCATCCTGTGATCGGAGATGGAAGCCTCAGGACTCACCCTCCAATCTTTAATCAGACCACTAAAATTCCTAGAAGCAAGGGAAATATCATAACCTGTCTTCTAATCCTAGTAACAAAAGTGGGTTCAGTACCCCTATTCAGGACCTCTAATCGCGTGCCCACCAGGAAATCCATGAGAGCGCGACCCCTACCATTGGTGTCGCTGCTACCCCAGACGACATGATGCGCATTCGCGTCACACCCTATTATGATAGGTATGTCATTGGTCTCCGAATACTGAACCAAACCCATGAACTCCTGAGGAGGAGGAGAGGGGCCATCATAGGGGAAGTAAGCCGAAGCCACAACTACGTCGCGACGACGCCCACCAACCCCCAGACCAACCCTCACCGCCACCAAGTCCCGACAGCAGAACTGTCGAAGCAGGACAGCGTCGACACCCCGACTGGCAAAAATACATGCCCTAGGAATGTTCCCGCCATCCGCCACGAACAGTCTGCCATCAACCACACTCAGTCCTCGAACCAAACCTTTAAAGGCATAAGGTTCTTGTATTAGAATAAAATATGTATGCAACTTAGCAATACAGCGGCATAAGTTAGCCGTTGCATCTTTGCTATGCTGCAAGTTAATTTGTATCATCTCTACCCTGTCAACCGCCATAATCACAAGTCAACATCGGAAGAGTTAGATCCTAATAAAACACGGGTAGGAAACAGATAGGTGAAAAACAAAACAATAATAATAACAATAATAATAATAGTAATAATAATGATAATAATAATCACCACCTACCTTATTTGCTGCCACCTTGGTCAGCCCTACCTGTATCCTGCTCCATTGCCTCAGAAGAAGTGGTAGGAGCATCCTCATCTTCCTTCTTCAACCTGATGAAGAGCCTGCCCATCTCAAAGAAAAGACGGAAGTCAACTTCCTTCAACGCCTGGACAGAAGCATCATCAATCCTGTAAGCCAAGGATACCCTTTCTCGACTTGTTGTCGATACACGTTCCTCCATCGGCTTACGTCCAAATTATTTTGGAAGGCAAGACCTTTCAGCACTTGTTCGCTGGTATGCTTGCCCTCTGGAATAAACATAGAGATCCTAGCCATAGTAGGGACCTCAGACGCCTTCATAAGCTTGAAGTGCCTTCCCTCCCAACCAGGCTTAACGTTCTCCAACACCCAGTCAAATGTTGCCTGATCAAAGCAGGCCAGAAGAAACCAGCCCTCAGAGACCATGCCCGACTGAATAAATTTCAGTCTGCATGACTGTTCCTGTATGGCTTTCCTAACGATGGCGAGCATCCCCCTTCTGATGACAGAAGCGTCATCTTCAGAGAGAGGCTCGGAGGGATCGCTGCTGGTTATGGCCAGAAACAGTTTTCTCTCCGCCTCCGTTATCTTGGGCTTTTTACCTGCCGGCTGGATTCCAGGCGGCGTGTCCCCCGGGGTTCTGGATCTTTTTTGAGCCCCAATAGGTATATCCTCAGCTGGTGCAGATGCAGGTTGAGAAGATCTCATCCTCTTCGCACGCCTTTGCCTATATCTTCCATTAAGCTTCTTCTTCTGCTCAGTTGCCTTAGACACCTTACCAGAAGTTGGCTTAGCTTCCTTTTCCTTCGCAGAGGAATTCGCAGCAGCCTTGGCCGACGCAGAATTGCCTCGCTTCTTTCCTTTGACCACGTGCCATTCATCTCCGCAGGTGGACGAGTCCTCCGCAGCGACTATTGGCGCGCTCTCCTCCAGAAGCAGGTTCTCCATACTCCTGGAAATACTATCCAGTTTCCCCCCAAGTGCATCCGAGCCCTGGTCGCCCAACCCTAGATGCACAGAGGAGTTTCCCCCACCACCGATGACCCCCTCCTCTAAGGGGCCCTCGGCTGACGATTTTACTTGATTTAAATCCATAAATTAAGTATATAAAAATTCATCTCCGGAGCTCTCCACCCTCCACGGAGCCTCACAAATTGGGACGCTATAAAGAAGCGCCAGAGCTACCCCAGAGATATAGCGCCCGGGGATTGTGAGCCAAGGCCCACAATACCCAGGAGCTCACCCATGCGTATTTTACGCTAGCCGATTGACCAGAGCTGGGTTAGGCTCTGGCCGCCTGTTTAGCGGAGTCCGGAACCAAAGTGGTGTGTTGGACTGCCAGGCCCGCTGAGGTAACTTGCCTCTAGCGTGAACCTGCGCCCTCAACCACCAGGACTTCCTTTCCCCACGACACAGGTATCCACACACAGCAAACATGTGGGTGGCACCAGCACGTGCCACTGGCGTGTAAAACTGTAATTGTGTAAGTGTTTAATGTTAAGGCGTTTAGGTGTAAGTGATGCAGTATGAATTCCCCCAGAGGCTCCGCAGCAAAAGAATTCACTGCAAGAGATTCAGGCCGCACATAAATTATGGCGACCCAAACAGAGGGCGGAAAAAGAAAATCTCCACCTACTCACACTCCTAAAGGGAATACCACTGCATTTGTTAGTCTGTAATTGTAGCTGAGGTACGTGGGAGTGCTAGGTTCCCAAATAGCCCGAGGGCTACCCTCTGCGTTCGCCATCCATCTTGGCCACCTACGCTTCCACCAAAGTGGAGCGCAGATGTTACCAGAGCCAGCGACGAGGACGCGATGGATAGGCTAGTATGAGGTTCCGCGACGGGATAGCCGTCTCGTGAAACATAGGGAAGTTTCGCCCTATGTGAGTACGAATACTCCCTCATACCTTTGGCTCCGGTTATTGAACATAATACCACAAATCCCCTCTTATTTCATCGATCATGTATGTCGACGAGGAGGAGTGTGGATCTCTTGATGTGCCATCCCTTTTTTAAAAAAATCTAATTTTATATGGTATAATAAATAATAATATCGTATATATAGTAAATTAAGTAGAAAATGTCTGGATCTATTTGTACCCTACAACCATGGCATTTAGTTAAATAACGAATTCTATATATTGTAAGCAAGAAACTATACTGAAGAATTTATGTAACCTATCCTAGAGCGGTTATTTGCTTGCTGTAAACTATTTTATTTTAGGTGTGTAGTACTTTTAACAAAAATTCCTGCACAATTTTTAAGTGAACTAATCCTACTGTTATTCTAAACCTAATAGGGTTGAAATACTTTTATAAAATTTCTTTCAACCCCAAAATAAATAAAAAAACCTAAAATAA
Source organism: Triatoma infestans (assembly GCA_011037195.1). Taxonomy (NCBI): domain Eukaryota; kingdom Metazoa; phylum Arthropoda; class Insecta; order Hemiptera; family Reduviidae; genus Triatoma; species Triatoma infestans. Next base: position 29,048 of record JAAEAF010013528.1, on the reverse strand, counting down.
ACATTCACCCTTACATTCTCGCCAATAAATATACTCACACATAAAAGCATTCTTGCCAATAAATACATTCAGGCTAATAAATGCATTCTCGCTAATAAATACAATCACACTAAATATAGGTTTATTAGTTATAGTTAGGATATTAATAATATGGACTAGTAGTGGCAATAATGTTGTTGTCACGTATTAGTAATGACAAAATTCTACATTTTGGAGGTCCACGACCTATAATAAAATGCAAAGGATTTTAATTGTAATTTACATATTTATCATTTATTAAAATGGTTTCCAAATCGTCAAGCCTTAAAATTATAATGAAATGTTTATACGGCAATGGCCAGAGGCGTTTTGAAAGAAAACAGAATTCTTTGTTTCTCTACGTTTTGGGTTCCATTGGGGTACCGTACTTCAGAAGCTCAATAAAATTTATCGGAGAAAAGGTACGTTATTGTACAGCATTGTAGTGAAGAAAACATGCATATTTATAACCAATAAAATAGAAAATTAAATTAAAGAAATATTAACAGTACAAATTGAGCATAACATTTTAAAAACAATTTAACGTACATTAGTTATTATTACCATTATTATTATTATTATTAACGTACATTTTGGAGGCCCAAGATCTTATAATAGAATGCAAAGGTGTGTAATTGTTAAGATATGGTTCATTGAGTGTATACATATATTTTGATTTCTATTGATTGAAAGAGCGACAATCCTGAATTTTTTGTTTTATTTGGTTCCCTTTGGTAGTAACCCTACCGCTGGGGAGTTTATTTTCTACATACACCGCAGCTTCGATACTACATGTAATAAAGTAAATTAGTATAAACTTAAATAAATATATACACAGATTAACAAAAGAAAATTGAATAATTTCAGATGACAAATAATGAATGCATTTCAACTAAAAACAGTAATAGAATGTCAGTAATGAATGTGATTAATGTGTAATGTGAATAAAACAGTGATAATATTGAGTAATGATTTGACAAACAATATGAAGAAATTAACAATGACAATATGTGCAGATAAGATGAAAAGTTTTAAATTATTTAATTGTATTAAATTGATGTTACAAATTTACTAAATATTTCAATGTTATTTTCCGGACTAGTTATATTACCCTTATAGCCGGACTAGTTGGGTTCTACTTTTCTTCAGCAATGGACAGTCAAATATAAGATGATATACATCCTGGATAATAGTGTCCTGGCAAGGACAATAGGATACTAGAGCCAGGTGAAACCTATGTAAATATTTCATATTGTGACTATGCCCAGAGAAAATTTGTGCTAAGGCATGAGTGAGAGGCAGTCTTAACTTTATTCTGCGCTGCACATATGAAAAAAATAGTTTTGTTTCTGCTCCATTAAGAGTACTCTGCCATTTGTGATCCCATTCTGCTACACTTTTTTCAAGCAAGATACAAGCGATTTCGATTTTAAGGATACCGGGAGTAAAGGATAGGTAAATCATTATCCTTAGCAGCCTTCTTTGCTAATCGATAATCAGCTTCCTCACTGCCCTCCAGGCCCACGTGGGCTTTAACCCATACCAGAATCACTTCTTTCCCTGCCTTCTTGAAACTACTTATTTCTTTCCTTGCTTCCTCGCAGATCCTGCTATGATTGTCGTAATTTTTAATTGAATCAATTGCAACTCTACTGTCAGTCATAACTGCTACTTTCTTGAAACTATCTTGACAACGGATGCAGTTCTCAATAAACCACTCGAGTGCCTTAAGGACTGCGAGTTCTTCTGCTTGGTTATTACTATAGAATTTGTCTAATCGATATTTATTCGAATAAATTTTATCTTTATTCTTACAGACTACAATAGCACTGCCTACTCCTTCACCACTCTTGCTACCATCTGTAAATATCCTGTAGCGCGCTTCTTCAACATCCAGAGTCTCATAAGGTAGACTAACTATTACGGATACATCACTTGGATGAATCCAATCTCTGTAATCGACCTGTTTATCATATTCTCCTTTTATTAAATGACATATTTGCTTCACATGAGGTCACAGACTGGTTAATTTTTAAATCAATGGGTATCATATGAGTAAGACGCACATTGCATCGAAAGATATTGTTTGGTGGCTTTTGACTATTCTGATAGCAATAATCTTTGTGTACTACGTAATGTAATCTATTAGATTTAATTCTTAGAGCTTCCTCCCAAACTGGAGCGCAGTATGTGATAGTGGGTAGAAATGCCCCACGGTATATTACACTCAAGGCCTCATGCCGCAGTCCCCAATATGTTCTGGCAGATTTTGCCAAAGCATTCACTAATTGTAGACTTCTATTTGCTGTGAATCTAATATGAGCTTTCCAATTCAATCTACAATCAAACATGACCTCTAAATATTTCATTTCTGATAGAATTTCTAATTTATCCCCGTTCAGAAATATGAAGAGTTCTCTACACAGTTTATCTAATGAATGTGAAGGACATTAGGTTTATTTTGATTAATCTATATTTTCCTGCTTTCAGCCCATTAATTGATTTCAAATAATACTTTATTGGCAATAACTTGAAGATCTAAAAGGTCTTTTGCATGTATTAAAAGCAAATAATCATCATCAAACGCTATTGTTAGACAATTCTTTGGTAATTTAATTTTCAGCAGTGAATCGTAAAAAATTGTGCAGAATCCAGGACCTCAGGCCGAACCCTGAAGACATCCTTTTGTTACGGCTACAGTTCGTGAAATATTATTAGACATGAGACATTATTAGGCATTATTAGACGTGAAATAATCTTAGCTTCTCTTTCTTTAAAATAGCTTTTAGTTAATTTAAAAAAGTTTTTACGGCATCTGAATATTGTAAGTGCTCTACAATTGCAGGCCAGCAACCTGCGTTGAAAGCTCCTTGAACATCTAGCGAGATCATGAGTACACTTTCTTTTTTGGTCAGATGATGGTTTATGAAGTCCTTTGCTGTTAATATTGCATCCGTTGTGCTTTTTTTGTGGCTTAAATGCAAATTGAAGTTCACTAAGTAAATTATCTCTGTTTATGTAGCACATTTCAATTAAGGGTCTCTCAAGTACCTTTCCTCCTATTGGTAATAAGTTTATTAGCCTAAATCTTCCAGGATTCTCTGCATGTATTTTCCCAGTTTTTAGAATAATCTTTATCAGTGCTTGTTTCCATTGCCTTGGAAAAACGCCTCTTTTAAACATTCATTGCGGTTATGTACTTGGGATAAGTAATGAAAACTTGATACAGAGTACATTCCATCAATTCCAGATGTCTTTTTTGGGTCAAACTTCTTTATCGCTCTTTCAACTTCAAACTCTGTGAAGTCTTTGTCATTTAAACTATCAGTATCTTGATACATTCTCATTCTGTTTTTTCTGATATAGTGTGTCATCTCCCTGGCAGTCTGGCGGAAAGAATTATTTCATTAATTCATCCACAGTTTCTTCCACTGTAATCGTAAACTGATTTCCTCTTTTAATTTTGACAATATTTGAGGTTTCCTCAATTTTCCAGTTGAAGCTTAATAGACTATGTTCCAAGCATCTGACTTTCCACTCTTTTCACATAAATGCTTTCAACTTTCAATATTTGCAGAATGTATCTTCTCTTGGTAAGGTATTCCACTTTCCTAGCCTCCCTCATTTCAGTGTTCATCGGACTACTTTGGTACTGCCTTCGTTATGTGTGAAATATCTTTCTCAAATCTGTAAATTATCGACTCCACCAACTGTCTGTCTTATTCTTAGTAATTGTCTTACCTCTCGAAAAAGGCATAGATATATTGCTGGTTGAACTTATTATTTGTTCAAAGGACGCTATAATCTCACTCAGGTTTCTGCAGCTTTTAATGAACTCAGACAGTTTTCTGTATTTTTTCCATTAAAAATCTTCAAATGAAATAGTTTATCTTTTAATGTTTTATGGAAAAGTTGCCAGTTTGTTATATTTGTGCGAAACCTTGTAGGATAATCTATTTCCTTGAATCCACTTACATTCCCAGAATGTATTTTCAAATCAAATATAATATATCCATGATCTTATAAGTTTTCTTCATCATTAATTATCCAATTAACAAATGATGAAATAATTGACCTATTCTAAGGTCAATATTACTAGAACCTCTGGAGGATTCGAACGAACTCATCCCACAATCTTCATTTAATAAATAGAGATTATTTTCTAAGTCTATTCTAAATTCTTCTAATATTTTTTCCCCTGAGGTTAGTAATTTTGTCGAACCAAAATTTCGAGCGCCAATTACTATCCGTACATACCACTATCAACATTTTTCCTTTGTAGTTTGTAAATTGTAAGATGCTCTCCAATTTGTTTATTAGTTCATTTATATCTATATTTATATCAAGATAAGCCGATAACAATAATATCTTTATTTTATGAAATATTATTTTAATTACAGCAAAATCTTCATTTGAACATTGTATAATTAAGGTTGCATCATCAATGTTCTCATTGGTAACGACAATGGCGGCCCTTTTTCTGGTTTCTCCCCTTTCAAATACCTTGAATTTTGATTGTCCACTAACATTATTTTTAATTTTGTACGGTTCTAGTAACAATACCAGATCAATTTTCTCCCTGTTAATAAATTCAGACAAACAAAGTATCTTTGATAGAACGTTGCAAATTAACTTAAACACATCTTAGCCCGTAGATAATAATACGCTGGTTTTTAATAACTGTAATCGATGTTTTGTTCGATTCTCTGTATATATCTGATGAGTGATGGACATTTCTTATCAAAAACGGTGTGAATTGTATTGACCTGTTTATTAATTGGACTAAAAAGGTTATGTTGCTTACAATTTATACAAGCCATTTTTCCAGTATTACATTCTTTTAAAGAATGTTTTTCAGAGAAAATTGGACAGTATATTTCGTTTACTTTACAATATTTAACGAGTATGACCAAGTCTGGAGCAAAGATAACACCTAGAGACACGTAGATACTTTGTACAGTAACATTCTGTACTTTGTACAGTAACACATTGAGAACATTAATTTGATTTTTGTATTGAGTAGCTTATTTAACAAACTGGGTAAGAATTTCAATGACTAAATTTCTATTCTTCTATCTCTTATTTTCCCAAGTAAATAGAGGAATAACAGCAGAAGGATCAATATTCAACTTTGTTGAAGGTTTTGCTTTACAAGAACTTCAACAAAGTTGTTCTTATCTATGCCTTCTGGAATGTTTTGTATGTTTATTTTGGTAAAAATTATATTGGCACTCAAAATATTTTTATAATTCTGATTCATTTCAAAATTTATTTTCTCTGTCTTCTTTATTTACTGTTTCTATTATAACTCCACCTTTCTCTCCACCTTTTGAAACCTTCCTTAACCTATTTATTCCTAATTGCATTTTACAGGCATCTATTTTTTATTTTAAGTACTGTGTAATATCACCAATTGACGTTTTAATATAATTTGGTTTAACAATGACTTTAAAAAATGATATAGAACTTACCGGATTATTCTTCTTTACTGCACTAGCGTAATCAAAGGTTGGCCGCTCAAAAAGTTCAAGACTCCAACTCTTTAACTTTTCCTTTTAGGCTCTTATTTTCTATTAAGACCCCATTGTAAAGTTCAGAAAGATCCTTCAATGCATTAACAGAACTTTCCCGCATTTCGACACTCAATTTATGTTTTGATTTAGTTATATCCTCTAGAGGATTTTCATGACACTTTTAAATAGCCATCTTGAAAAACATCCTGAATTATAAGTACCAGTTTCAGATTGTTTCGTATGTAATATACATGTATGTATTGCTTTCTTCTTCATTAAAAGGTCAGTGTAGTACTTATTTCGGTTATTTTCATTGGGTATGTACATATATTTTGAGGACGACAATCCTGAATTATAAGTACCAGTTTCAGATTGTTTCGATGTATTGCTTTCTTCTTCATACCAGTTTCAGATTGTTTCTTATGTATGTATGTATGTATCTATGCATATGTACATATGTATGTGTGTATATATGTATATAGTATACATACATGTATTGCTTTCTTCTTGAAACGTCAATGTAGTACTTGTTCTCGATTATTTTCTTTGAGGACGTACCTATATTTTGATTTCCATTGATTGAAAGGGCGACAATCCTGAATTATAAGTTCCAGTTTCAGATTGTTTCATATGTAAGAATGTAAAGTATAATAATATGATTTTTGATCATATGTTATTAGTTAATTACTAATATGCTTTAAAGGGTTATGTAAGCTTTTAGTTTGCATGGAATAAACTAATATTATAAAAATAAAGAAAACTGTTTATAAGAATTATATTATATTATAGCTCCTGGAAAGTAATCTCCTACCCTAAAGGTATCTTTACCTTTTTTATTTTCTCTTATTGTTAATATCATTTCATTTAATTAACTGTCACTTCTGTGTTCTAATTTCTTGTTCTTAATATCCCATGCTCAATCTGTTCTGTTAATATTTGTTTAATTTAAATTTTTCTTTTAATTGTTATAAATCCTTGCTTTTTTTTCTTCATTGTACAATAATGTATCTTTTCTCCAATAAATTTTGCAGAGCGAAACGTAGAGTAACAAAGAATTCTTTTTAGTTTCTCTTATTCCTAAGAGACATTTCTTATCCGAAAAGGAAGTAAGAGGAAGTATTGCAATCGTGCCAAATTTTCGATATTGAGTTTTCACCGGAAATATCCGATTTTGAGGTCTCCTGAGTCCAAAAAAGCGGTTTTTAGAAAATTGTGCGTCTGTGTATGCATGTGAACAGCATATCTCGAACACGAAAACAAAAAATCGTAGAAAATTCAAACTGATATTCCGCTTAGGTATCAGCAGGGGGTCAGCTGTCAAAATTTCTCAACCGAAAGTAATTTACAAGTTGTTTTTTTATTTTTTTGCGAATTTCTCAAAAATGGCTCCGACGATTTTCTTGTACACACACAAAGTGCTATTACTTTTATTTAAAACATTTCTCTGGGAAAACTCATTTAAGTGCAGTTTTGGAGGAGGCGTGGGGTTAGGTTTCCCTCTAAAGTGCTATTTCAGTATACTATACAATTCTTTCATGTAAATAATATTAATTAGAATTAAATATGTTGTTGAAATTCCGAGTTTGAAAAAATCGGGTACCCGGAAGTGTGTTTTTACTGAAATGTATTTTTCAGTTTCTGGTATTTTTTCGAAAACGGCTCCAACGATTTTCTGAAAGTAGAAATGTGTACTATACATATAAAGAGCTTTTATTTGATATATTTCTTCTGGTAAAGCCGTTTAAGGGGATTTTTTGAGAGGGGTGGGGTTATGTTTTTCTCTAAAGTGCTATTGCAATTGATTATACAATTCTACCATCCAAAAAAAATTAATTGGAATAAATAGATGGCTAAAATTCAGAGTTTCAAAAAAATTAGTAAATCAGAAGTGCGCTTTTACTGAACAGTTTTTCAGTTTCGCGAATTTCGACGAACTCCGACGAATTTCATTAAATGTGGTACACTAACTATAAAATTTATCAATTCCAATTTTGAAAACTGGAGTAAGAGAAAGTTGTGTGAGTGTTTCACACCAGATATTTTCTTTAATGAGTTCTCTGGCCATTAGCGTATAAATTTCTTAAGTTTATTAAATTTTAATGGTTGTCACTACTTATTTACTAAACATAAAGATGAAACATCTACAACCTATCAGACTTAATTTACATAGTAATAAATATAAACATTGTTCAACCGCTATTATAGTAATAACAAGAGTATTTAAAGAATGTAGTTACCAAAATGAAAGCACTACAAAAATCAAATAAAACATGATATGAATACTTCCCTCAGAAAACATAATATCGACTTTGCAATAGGATCCGAAGAGAGGATCCAAAGCACAGAGAGAAACACAAAATTGAGAATCTCTCTCGCTATTTAGGGCAGACTAGAGTGGGAGACTCAGTATATAGCCAAGCTAGCCCCACAGGGGAGTTTATTACAACAGTCTTTTAGAACAGTTTATACAGCAGTTAGAACGAGTCAGCAACCTTTCTCTTTGCTCAGTCTAAAACTCTCGCTACTTAATTTGCATTTACATATAAAGTCCTGGCATTTTTGTGTCTTTCTTTTTATTATACACTGTTCAGCATTCATTCTAGCTTATTTCTCAAAAACCATTCGTCACTAATTTCTTTCCTTCTAAAACATATTAAATTTGTCTCTCTCTCTGCTTTGGATCCCTGTCTTCGGATCTTAGTACAACTTCAAACATAACTTCTTTGACTTCTTCCTTAACCAAACGTAATTACTCTTTTACTAACACTAAAAAAGAAGTAATTGCAATTGTGACAATTTCTAAAATTAATAAATCTTCTTACTGGTTTTTTTATTACGAAGTAACTCAAAAAACCAAACGAACATTTTGGCAGCTCAAATATATATTACGTTTAGGTGACCAATAAACTGTATCCCCCATGAAGATTTCGACGGCAAAAATGACGTCACCCGGAAGTGCGATTTAATGGATAATTTTATGTTTTTCGTCATTATTTAAAAAAAAAATGGCTCCAATAGACTTTTTCATTTTTTTTTTGTATTTAATTTAAGGGGCGTCAACATCTATGGTCATTGGAGCCTGGAGCCTTCTCAAATGCACTGTCGGTCTCCGGATAGTGTTCTTTCGTTAAAGACAACACTGTCCATCACCGGACAGTGAGCTGTAGAGGCTCCTAGGAAGAAAAAATCTAAGGGCAGCACAGCTGGACTGGGACCCAGGTCCTTCGCATGGGAGTCTAGTACGGTAACCACTTAGCTATTCCCTTTCCTAACAGTTTCTTTAAAACTTTGTATATTAACTACTCCCATAAAAATCTTAGCACTTTTATTTTACCAGGTAAATTGATTTTTGGTGAGCTCCGTTAGAATGCGCAACCATGCTTTTAAAATGTCAATTTTGTGTTGCAATGACGTTTCTACTATTTACATAAAGGATACATTGAAAGCATTGTTAGAATTCTAAATTTGAAGAAAAATCGATTAACCTAGAAGTACTAGGTAGTAGAATAGTTTTTGAATTTTTGAAATTTTCTCGAATACCTTGGACGACTTATTAACACTTTAATTAGATATCATATAAATCTCTCATTTTATGATCATTGAGTTTAGCTTACATTTAAATAGCTATAAGTAACATACTGTTTTAATTTAGGTATAAGAATAAGGGGCGCGTGAGTATCGGAAACGCCACCCCAAATTTTAGCGGAACTTATTCCAGTGGTTTTAAATAAATTCTCATTGGCATGAATGTAATTTATCCGAATGAATGATTTTTTTTTTATGAATGAATGTATTTATTTGGACAAGTGTTTATACTGTAGAAAGGTAACTAAGTGTAATTACAGGCAGGAGTATGTTGTATGAGACGATGGATCTAGTTTTTGCACCACTACTGGTGCTGGATATCTCACAGTAAGGATGGTTCGTTTTTTGCATGTCATGGCTGACGGGAAAGGCTAATGCCAATAAAAAAAAGAAGATATTGAGAGAGAGAGAGGGCACTATCAATTAAACGTAAGTCCAATTAAACGTTTAATAAAGATTGTAAAGAAAGCTAAGAGAAAATTTGGCATCTAGAGTTGTAATAAATCCAGTAAGTGAGAGTAGTGTGAGCGTTTCCCCACCAGAGTTTAAGTAATTTTTATCAACAAAGAAAATCCTACGGTATCTTGTCTATAACTACATTAAACAGGAAAATCATGTCTATCTTACCGGTAAAGTATGAATCTCAGGTATTGTATAGAATGCCAGGGGTTTCATACATTACCCAGCTACTTTAGGCAAAGTAAGAAATATCCTTTTCATTTCATATCCTACTTTATTTCATACATTGCCTAGGCATTCTATAGAATGTCTACGTAAACTTAGGTAAACTGTGGAAAGACTTAAAAACTTATCTAGTAATAGTAGTATATAATTATGGTCTAATTATTGATGCTAAATTTTATAGAAAGAATACTTATTTGTGGCCTTTTGGAATGATACTATTAGTGATCAGATATCACATTATGTTTTCTACCAAGATCTATAAATTCTTTTATATAAACAATATTAATCAATTGCAACTACTTAGTACTCATTAAAAGGATTTAAGTTTTGTTAGTTTTTTTCAATTAGAAAATAAGTTAAATTTGCTACTTCATTTCCATTAATATAATTTTGTTTAAATAAACTCATTTTTTTATTCTCTTGCGTATGTGTCACTCTTCTCTACCCCCATCATCTTGCCCACTCGGCCACATGTCCTCTCCTCCCTTCCATTGCTGCTGCTGCGGCCGTGTAAGTGGAAGAGTCGCGGTGGGAGAACCAAAGGGACTTAAAACAAACCGCTCCGAGGATACTATGTTCCTCAGTTTCTGACCATTCTCGATTCCGCTGAATACTGAAAATATAATCAGTATGGTAAACATACTATGCCACATGTAGTCCCTCTGTATGTGGTCACTGCTTTGTTGGTTTTGCCTTCGCTTATAGGTACATTTAATTGAATTATTCTTACACTAGACAAGTGACAATTGATAGGACAGATTCCATGAGATGTATATTTATGAAACCATCACACAAGATTCTCAAGCAGCGGGTAGAGACGACATCTCTCTGTGGCTTCCAAGCCAGTCTACACTCTGTCGTCGTTTTGCCATCGCAATCCGCACGAGGTTCCGCCTATCAGCAAGGTGGGGGAAGAGGAAGAAATTTTGTGATCTACCTCAAGACGGCTTATTGCCTGGGAATAAATGGGGCTTAAAGAAGGACGGATGATGGAAATTATCCGTCCTTTATATCAAACAAAAAAATGTTCGATATTTCAAGTCTGAACATAACCTCACGGAAATGATGTAATCGCTCTAGCTACAGGGAAGGTAACTTTACATTCTTCGCCATAGGCATTCAGTAGAATACCTACACAAAGTACGAAATTGGAGGAAATTCTACAGATTGCCTGACTCTTCAGGTAATGTATGAAATGGCTAGGTAGGCACTGTACACAAGGCATCATATCACACTTTTCCGGTAACATATATATATATATATATAATACTAAGGGTACTGTGTTGAAATAAACAATTACAATAGAAACTATATAGTTACCTAAGGGAGAAATTATTTTTTACATTGTTAGAAATGAAAGAAATAATCAGAACCGTGACATCGATGACGTCCACAACGGCAAAAACGTGGAGCGCGCTGAAATTCCACGCAGAAATCTCTGGTTCGAGTTCAGTACTGCCCCTAGATTTTCTCTTTAAGGAAGTCTCTACAGCTCACTGCCCAGTAATGGGCATATTGTCTTCAAAGTGAACCATGTTTGCGGAGGCCAGCAGTCTTGAAGAAGGCCCCGATGCCAATGACAATATATGTTGATGCGCCTTTAATTTAAAAGAAATTAATGAATAAAAGACATTAAAGCTTTTTTGGCTTTAGCTTGCACGCTACCGAGCCAGCAGTTATTGACAATGTTCACACAATATTAAAATTATAGTTTTAGAAAAATAAAATTGTTTAGGTAAAATTCTTTTTGTACGGATGGAAGCTAAGCAATCCAAGAGTCCATGTTTAATTTAGGGAAACGAATTTTGTAAAATGTTCCTTTATTATTAGTATAACAATGCTTTTGCCACCTTTCAAATAAGAAAACCTAATTGTTTGGCTAAAATCTCTGAAAGGAATTTTTATTGATAAAACCTGGCCATTGGTAGCCACCTACTGAGCTAAATGGTCTACTATTTTATTATCTACTGTACCAGAGTGTTCCTTTAGCCATTAAGTAAGTCAAAAAGAAAAATCTAGTGGGAAACTCTCACACAACTTTCTCTTACGCTAGTTCTCAAATTTGTATTTGACAAATTTTATAGTTAGTGTACAAAGTGAAATTTGTCGAAAACTGAAAAAAACTGTTCAGGAAAATGCGCACTTCCGATTTACTAATTTTCTTGAAACTCGGAATTTTGGCCATTTTTTGTTTCTAATTAATTTTCTTTTGATGATAGAATTGTATAATGAACTATGAAAGCACTTTAGAGAAAAACATAACCCCAACCTTCCCCTAAAAGTGCTCTTAAATGAATTTTTCCAGAGAAATGTTTTAAATAAAAGTTGTAGATCTTTGTATGTGTAGTTTATATAGGAAGTTTCAAGAAAATCGTCGGAGCCATTTTTGAGAAAATTGCGAAAAAGTGAAAAAATCATTTATTAATGTGGTGAAGTAAACGCACTTCTGTCCATCAAACCCGGAATTTCAACATACATTTAAATATAATTAACACTAGTTAGATGACAGAATCGTCTAATAAACTGAAATAGCATTTTAGAGGAAAATCTAATCCTACCTCTCCCCCAAAAGTGCCCTTAAATAAATTTTCCCAGAGAAATGTTTTAAACAAGAATTGTAGAACTTCGTATGTTTCGTTGATATACGAAGTTTAAAGAAAATCGTAGGAGCCATTTTTTAGAAAATCGCGAAAAAGTGAAAAAATCATTTCGTAAAGTGGTACTTCCGGTTGAGGAATTTTGACACATGGTGGTAGCATGGTGATAGCTAAACAAAATATCAAGTTTTCTTTGTTTTTGAGCTATGCTGTTCACATATACACATACATACACATACACACACACACATATATATATATAGACTATTTTCTAAACACCACTTTTTTGGATTCAGGGGCCTCAAAACGGATATTTCCCGTGAAAACTCGATATCGAAAATTTAACATGATTACAATACATCCTCTTAGTAGGAGTAAGAGAAAGTAAAGATGCAGAATTGGATCAACTATTTTAGACACAAATTACCATAGACCAAGTTGACGCGCTTAAAATTAAAACAAAAAAACTATTGAAACAAAATAATCCAATCCTAAATTCAAATTTCAAATAAAAATAAAGTCTTATTTTAAGAGCATTTATCATGAAGAACTAAACTAATTCAGCTTCTAAGAATTCTGAGTGATTAAAGTCTTTGAGATAATTTTGACCCCATGATGTTTTCATCCTCGTAATACTGCTGCATGTAGTAACGAAGAACTGTAGCTATCATGAGAAAAAACAAGAAAATTATACATATTTCATATAAAATTATAGATATAAAAGATGATATAAATAAGATATATATACAGGGTGACCAGAGTTATATGCTCCACCCACTTTTTTTTTAAACGGCGGGAAATTTCGAAAAAATAGAAAACACGTATTTAATCATTTTTAGTCTAGTTTATTTTCAGTGATTGATCCATTTTTTTATACCCCAATATCCCGAGATACAGCATCCAACTTTTTTTTTTCAAATGGAACATTATATTTTTTTTTGCATATTTTTATAGTAATTGAGCCTCTAAAAAAATTAAAAAAAAAAAATTTAAAATCGGTTAGGTTTTTCAAAAGTTATGGTAATTTAAAATATGAAAAACAAATTTCAGTTTAATGTCAAAATTACCTTATTTTTTCTTTAAAGAAGCTCTTCAAACTGGGCACCATCAACGGATAGGCAAGCCAAAGCTCTGGACTCCCACGCTCTGTTTGTAGCAGCACTTAGGTGGCAAAGTCAACATCTAGGCAGGCTAGAGTTATTCGACGTTCCATATTTTCGACTGAAGCCACGGGATTAAGGTTACTGTACACTTTATTTTTTAGATATCCCCACAAAAAATAGTCCATTGGGGTTAAGTCCGGAGGTCGAGGTGGCCATTGGATCGGACCATGAGTTCCTAACCACTTTTCGTGGAAATTTCTGTCCAGGTAACGTCGAACAACTCTCGCATTATGTGCCGGGCAACCATCTTGTTGAAAATACATATCTAACCGACGTTTTAGAGGAACATCTTCAAGCAAAACTGGCAAAATGTCTCTTAAAAAAGTTAGATACCTTTCACCAGTTAAGTTCCCTCTGTAGAAGTATGGGCCGATTAGTTGGTTTCCTCAAACTCCACACCAAACATTTGTAGAAAAAACAACCTAATGGCGTGTGGCGAAGGTAACTTGTGGATTTTCTTCTGCCCATATTCTAAAGTTCCAACGATTAAGAAGGCCATTGTTGGTAAACTTTGATTCATCAGTCCATAAAATTGTGCATTTTTTGTGGGGATATCTAAAAAATAAAGTGTACAGTAACCTTAATCCCGTGGCTTCAGTCGAAGATATGGAACGTCGAATAACTCTAGCCTGCCTAGATGTTGACTTTGCCACCTAAGTGCTGCTACAAACAGAGCGTGGGAGTCCAGAGCTTTGGCTTGCCTATCCGTTGATGGTGCCCAGTTTGAAGAGCTTCTTAAAGAAAAAATAAGGTAATTTTGACATTAAACTGAAATTTGTTTTTCATATTTTAAATTGCCATAACTTTTGAAAAACCTAACCGATTTTAATTTTTTTTTTTTTTTTTTAGAGGCTCAATTACTATAAAAATATGCAAAAAAAAATATAATGTTCCATTTGAAAAAAAAAAGTTGGATGCTGTATCTCGGGATATTGGGGTATAAAAAAATGGTTCAATCACTGAAAATAAACTAGACTAAAAATGATTAAATACGTGTTTTCTATTTTTTCGAAATTTCCAGCCGTTTAAAAAAAAAGTGGGTGGAGCATATAACTCTGGTCACCCTATACATAAATGATAGATGTAAAATTATAGATATAGATAATCTTGGTGAGAATATTGCATACGGTCGCAAAGTGCTTCACAATTTATCAATTTAGGAACTTACTCTTCATCCCCCACTAATTTCTGCTGCAAATTAGTCTTGGTGTAGAGATAATTTACCTTATAGTTTTCCCTAATAATACCTTAATCCTTAATCCTTAATATCCTTACCTTAATCTATCCCCCATAATAACGTTTTATACTGGGGGATAGATTTTTGTAAATAGGAGATCACAATATGCGAGCCGGGCCGGATTAATGGAAAAAGGATTAGAGGAAGATTTTGCTCTCAATTAACTCACATTACAGCACTAGAATAGAACAGAATTTATTTGTTTAATTTGGTCTGTGCCATATACAAAATGAGTTCTTGAACAAACAGTATTTATAATAGTGAAGTGAAGAAGGCGGGCTTAACGTCTACCAAATTAGGCATCGTCGACGGTAGCGGAAGCATCTACTTCACTATTAACATTTTCTTTTTTAAACGAATATAGCAGTTATATGCGGGACTTGAACTGGGGACCTCCCAGTTAGAATTCCATACTCATAACCACTACACCAACACCCGCCACAATATTTATAATAGATTTTAACTAATTATATACAAATTAATTATAGTAATTACAGCATTTATATATTAAAAATAAAGTAATAAATAAACAAATTCTAAGAGAACAAAAAGAAGATATCGTGAAACACTCACATGACTTTCACTTAACGCAATTTACAAAATTATAATTGACAATTATTTTATTTTTATAACTGATAATTTTGACTTAATATTTATCTTCAGTTTTATAACAAAGAGGGAATCTAAAGTTAATAAAATGACTTTTTTTGGAAGAAAGCAAAACCTCCATCCAACCCTCAAAGCTTCTTTAAATGAATTTTTCGGAACAAAAGTGATAGATCTCTGTATTCTCAGTTATGCAAAAAATTTAAAGAAATTCGTCCATGTTTTTTATGGAGAAAACCGCAAAAACTAAACATAAACTATTCAGTAGAAACGTACTTCCGGTTAACCAATTTTCTTCAAACTCGAAATATTGGGAAAATATTAAATTCTATTTAATGTTATTTAGAAGATACAATTATTTAATAAATTGAAATAGCACTTGAGAGGAAAGCATAACACCACCCCTACCCACAAAAGCCCCCTTAAATGACTGTACCCAGAGTAATGTTTCAAATAAAAGTCGTTTGTTCTTTGTACGTATGTGTAGTTTAACATACTTGGTCTAAAGAAAAGTCATTGGAGCTGTTTTAGAGCAACAGCAGTAAAATCTGAAGACTACTTTTCAGTAAAAACGCACTTCCGGTCACTTGATTTTCTTCAAATATGGAAAATTTCGTCAACATTTTGATTCTAATTAATATAATTTAGATAATAGCATTGTGTAATTTTTTTTTTTTTAATTTAAGGCGCGTCAACATCTATGGTCATTGGCGCCCGTTGCCTTCTCACTGAACTGCCTGCCTTCGGACGGTATTCTCTCGTTACAGACAACACTGTCCATCACCGTACAGAGCTCCTAGGAAGAAAAAAATCTAAGGGACAGCTGGACTCGAACCCGGGTCTTCCGCGTAGGAGTCCAGTACGCTAATCACTTAGCTATTCCCTTCCCTGAATTGTGCAATAAACTGAAATTGACTTAAGAAGAAACCCTAACCCCACCTCAGTTCTCCTTAAATGAATTTTCCCGGAGAAATGTTTCAAATAAAAGTTGTATCTCATTATATGTGTAGTTGATATATCAATTTTAAAGAAAATCGTTAGAGCTGTTTTCGATAAAATCACAAAGTCTAAAAAAAAAAAATCAGTAAAGTGGTACTTCCGGTTGATGAATTTTTTCCGAAATCTTCGTGTTTGATCCGGTATTTGAGCTTCCTGCGTCGTTTCGGTTCTCAGTATTCTGTTCATACACACTCACACACACTCGCACACACACACACACACATTTACCAAACATATATTTCCGGTGAAAACTCAATTTCGAAAATCTGGCACCACTCGCAATAATCCCTCACACTATTTATTATTAGTAAGAGAAAGTAATATGTAAATATAAGAATGTAATTATTTATATAATGACAAAATTCGAATACAAAAGTAACATAACATAATGTGATTGCAGAAGTAGTAATAAAGTTTTAATAGAAGCTAAAATCCGAGAACAAAATTGAAATAAATGTATGTTGAATTGTATCAAATAATAATGTCTATATAATTGGGTTAATTCTCACAATGTTATACAATTTTTATTTAATATGTTTATCGTTTGCTGGAATTGGTCATTATTCACTTGGGATTTGAGAGTGGCATCTATGTCATAAAAAAAAGTAAAAATATCATATATTTTCTCTAATGTGATAGCAGTGGACTATCAATGATATACGACCAATATTATATCTGGTTCGATACGGACTGTAGATTGGACAATTGAATAGAAAGTGTGCTATAGTTTCCGGTAGTTGTAAATTAGACTTTCATGGTGATCCTTTGTGAAACATGCGACAATTTATTGTATTCCTGTCACGCGATTCAAAAATGACCACACAAAACAAACTCCTATTGTACAAAGTAGTCATCAGACCGATGTTTACTTTACTCTTTCTCCGCCTGGAGCCTGATTAGTAACAGTAACATCAAAAAACTTCAAATAACCCAGAACAAATTCCTAAGACTTGCGATGACTCACCACGACACACCAAAATCAACCGTACTTCACGTAAAATCTTCAATAACCCCAGTTTATTCCTTCATCCATAATCGTCTCCTGAAACTCCTCTCCACTCTAGACTGTCATCCCTATACACTCTGCCGTGAAATATCCTATGATTCCTCCATACATTACAGGCCATAAAAGACTGAAAACATCCTCTCTTAATATTTTTCCTAAAGCTGCAGGTTTTTTCCCCTTTTACCCTGCATATTGTACCTCGCCTTATCTCAAAAATCACTATACAGAGAATGTAGGAAGGTTACAATAATGTTAATGTACATTGAAACTTCTATTTATTATTATTGAACATACTTCTAAATTTATAATAAAATTTTTTATCTATCTTATTGCATTCACAAATCTTAGATGGCTGATTGGTTTGTGAATTTTAAAATTTCATCGGAGTTCCACGTAATTTTCAACGCCTCGAATTGGCTCTTTATCTGCTACTACGGTCTCTGCTTACATAAAAGAGAGCTAGAACAAAATTTTACTTTTTTTATATATATTTTTTCCTGATACAAGTTTTTGCTATCTTAACTCCACAAATATGTGCAGCTCTGGTTAACCCAGTTAAACTACTTCAAGGAAAATGAATTGCCATCAAGAAGCATGTGTCTGACGTAGCAGTTACCCCATATTTTCCTAATCTGGAGACGATCCATTACTACTCTCAAACATATATAATAGCCTAGTTGAAGGCTTTATTCGGTTTATTTTCAGGTTCCCCAGAGATTCTCGGATTTCCCGCTACTAACCGAATTGAAGTGGCTTTACCCATCTATTCACAAACAATACTGTCTTGGCTATTTCTTCTATTAAACCATCAACACCCAAGCACCCTCTTATAGTATTTACCAACTCTTTAAAATTAAATCATCCATAGCGCAGCGTAATATTCGCTCTCATCCAACCTATATCTATGCACCCTCTCTAAATGCTACAACATCTGATAGCTCCTTCCTCATTTGAGCCTCCACCCTTCCTACATTCAAAGTCAAATTATTACAGCACTTCCTCTCCAATTCCTGAATAAATCCCCCATTTCTCTGAATATATCTCACATGTGCCTAATTCATTTGAGTAAGATAATCAATTGTATGTTAATGTTTGGTTTTTCCAAAAATTTGGAAAAATGGAAAAATTATTGTTCTTAAGCCTGAAAAAGACCACTCTCTATCAAGTAGCTATCAACCAATCTCTTTATTAGCCCTGGCTTTACTAAAGTGCCTGAACGAAAGAAGCTAATTGCATTTTTTATTAATAATAATTAATTATTATTTTTTGTACAATATATTATTTTCTGTTTCAGATTTTTTCTTTTCCGCCATTGTACAGCTAGCAAGAGTTATGGACATTATTGCGAACAGTTTTTAATATGAACAAGCACCCAGGTATGGCTCGTTGTTTAGAAAGCTTTTATTTATTTATTTTCTTAATCTATAAATATGTTTTTCCTTCCTGCTGGACTAGATATTAGTTGAGTGTATATATACGCCAAGCTTGAAATCTCGGTTTTTCATTTTCTTTTTATGTACATATATAAAGATAATTTTGTAACTAAAAATATACAGCGAGAGAAACTCGTATGAGTGATTCCAACTACATTTTTTTTTTTATGGCGCATCTTCTGCTAAGGTCATTAGCGCCATTAATTTATTATTATATTCATTAAATTAACATATGATAGTAAAACTATTAAAATTATTTAAAGCTTAGAAACTTTATTATATAATATTTTTATATTTCAATTTAGAAAACAAAAAAAAGTAGAAGAAACAGAGCAGTTTAAGTATGCCTGGCAAGCGTAAAAAGAAGGCAAAGAAACCAGATACCCATTTAAAAGACTATCTTGAAGAAAGAGATGTTCTGCTAGAATTTTTGAAGTTAAAAGATTTGAGAGGTTTTTGTAAAAAATTGTATAAAACTTGGGAAGGTTTGGAAAAAGAAAATACTGGCTTCTTGTATGAAAAAGAAAAGCTATTGACTTATTGGAAGATTATTGACCAACAGGTTATATATATTCTAATTTCTATTTTTATCACTTTTCGTGAAAATATATATTATCTCTTATTGCTAGTCAAGAGGAAGTATTAGATTAGATCCCTAGGGGGGATTGGCTCTTCAGCCTGCGCCACCGCGAGCCCCGTGGGTCTATTGTGGCACCCCCTAAGTTGGAGACCCTGTCCCGTCCTGTCCTTCATCGAACTGTGGAGTCTGAGGAGATCTCCCCAGGTGGTCAATTAGAGCACCCTCTCGAGTCCTGTCTGCCTTAATAGACTTAATAATAGACCCGAGAGGGGTCCCTGGCTAAGGCCTGTAAGCACCAGCTTTTCTTCTCCGAAGAGGCGGTACCTCAGCCATACTAGCCCAAGAGCAAGTATTACTATTGTGTCAAATCTCCGGAATTGGATAAACCTGTTTTTAAGTCTCTGGGTTTCTAAAAAGTAGTTTTAAGAAATTGCTCTCAATGTGTATGTGTGTGGGTGTGTATGTTTTGTCAGATGCCACTAGATTCATCAGCTTTGACTGCTAGAAATATCTACGACATTTTCCAAGATAAGGTGGTTCAGCTTGGAAAATTTATTCATGAGAACACCCGCATTCTAAAACATTAACTATAATTTAAGATTTTGACATTGAGGTCTACTTATGGTGACTCTGCATGCTTGCGGACATAAGGCAGTAGAACAGCTGGAGGTGTGATTAGGACAGAGAATTGGAGGGAATGAATTTAGGAATGAGATTAGAAATAAACTAGATGATAAATGAAAACTGTATAATAAATAGAAACATAAACTGCAAGGATTTTACACTGTTAATAGAAGTTAGATAATGAGGTAGCGAGAGAACAACTTAGAGAGAAACAGACTAGCAGAGTAAAAAGTAGAATTATGTTGTTTGACTGGTGTGGAAGACTGTTGTAAAACTGTCCTCTAACTGTTCTTCTAAAGCTCACTATATATTTGAATCGAATTCTCCCTCCCTAGTCTGGCCTAGGGATGTGGAGAGTAACTAACGTTTGATTCATTTAATGACCGATTCTTCGCTCTTCGGATCTATGAATCTTTAATGATTCAGACCCTATTACAAGGTATAAGGCAACAGAGTGGTTAGTGGAAACGGAATTAATAAGGAGCAAGATTCATTAGGACAGACGGCAAAATAACAATAGACTCAATTAAAAACAGTGATGTACATTGGCCCCTAATTGAACAGCTAAGACAGCCAGTATTTTAGTAAGCAGCAAAAAAATCAAAAACTGAAAGGACTAAATCTCATTTGGAACTTTACGCAATGAATTAGCTGATAAACTGGCTAAGAAAGCAACAACAGAACAAGAATTTCAGACTTAGTACTACTACAAAGCTCCAAAGGCTTATCTGAAAGCAAAACTGAAAACAAAAATATGACGAAAAATGGAAGAATAGGGTGGACAAATACAATAAAAGGCAGGGAAACCCAAAAATACATACTGCACAAGTGCAACATAGGAAAAGACTACATTATTTTAAAAAAATTAACTACAAACTGACCACAAGTAACTGACAGGTCATGCATACATTACTTAATAGATTTCATATAATTAACTACAATAGCTATGCAAAAATGGGAACAATTTAAGCTACAAATATCTTCTATTTGACAAACACAGAAGGCATTTGGAGGCCAACTTGTTAATAACACGTACGTATTATGTGACATTCCCTATCATCATCAGGGGTACTGTTGGTAGGAAAACACATGTTTCTACCCTTACCCTTACTCCATGAAAAGAAATATTGCAATCCTGTCAAATTTTCGAAATTCAATTTTCACCAACCATTCAAAACAAGATTTTTACGTACTGTCATACAGTGTCACTAATACAACACTATACATACACCGACCTACAGATTCCTTTTCTTAAACGAACTGGCAGAACAATTCTACACAAGATTCCACACAACAAAGTAGGCACACATATCAATCCACTACATCACTAACATGTCCTTTCTGAGGCCATACCCGGGAATCCTCACTGACTTTTAAAGCGCCGCTGGCCAAGAGACCTCCTGGACGAGAAGAGGAGTGACCAATTTACTTATTGCATTACGTTTGCAGATTGTAAATAATATAATTAAGTGATAAAAAAAAAGAAATAATTTTCACCGGAAATACTTAACTCTAGTGCATTTACCTCAACAAATTATCTCCAAACGAAAATTAGAAAGAATTATTAAATCATGGGTGCCTATCGACATGGGACCTAAGCCAATATGGCTTTTATCTCCCCAATTGATCCCCTTAATTGATCTCCTCCGGTAGTTTGCTGATATGTCTACAATATCCTAAAATATCCTTTAGCTCCAACCCTCCCAGGCTTTCCCGTGTGATGTGAGACTCTCCCAAAAATCCGAAACCTAGTGCCAGTAAAACATGGACACTGATATAAATAGTGATACACGTAATTCCATCATCACAATTCTGACACATGGCACTAGACGTACTCCCTGTATTAGCCAGATACCCAAACTTTATGTCCCGTTTAAGCCAATATGACTACTCTCGCAACTGACAATCAGGTTTTGATCAAAATCCATGAACCAGAGTATAACTTTATTTATGGTTTTCTTTTTTCCAGTTTTTCCTGATTTTCTCGAAACTACCTCAAATGTTTTTCTTTAAAATCGTATACTATCTACACTCATAAGTACCTAAAATTTTCCTCAATATGGAAATCGCTTTGATTACCACAATGGTTCTACCTTAACCACCTAAAACGGTATTTTTCCGAATCCATCCAGTTTAACCTCAATCCTGAGTCCTTCAAATACAAAAACAAGATAAGTATGTCATCACTTCCTCCTTTTACGTTTTCCGCTTTCTTAAAAACGGTCCCTCCCCCCCACATTCGTTTTTTTTATTTTTTTTTTATTCATGTATTTTATTTTATAATTACTTATTGATTTGAATTTTTCTTTTTATCTTTTCTCATATTTCCCAACATTTTAAATTTTCTCTTTTCTGTTTTTCACTAATCCTTTTGCAAGCATAACCTTAGACCAAATCTACACAATAACCTCCTTCTAACGTTTAATAGGTGTAGAGCTCCAAAACGTATGTTTTCCTCTAAAGTGCTATCTTTTTTGATAACATTCTACCATCTAAAAAAATTCCGAGTTTCAAGAAAATTTATTAGTAAACCGGATCAGCATTTTTTACTGAACAATTATCACGATATTCCCCCCATAAAAACCAACCGACGAATTTCATTAAATTTGGTATACTAACTATTAAAATTTGTCACTTACAATTTTGTAAACTATAGTAAGAGAAAGTTATGTAAGTGTTTCACACTAGATTTTTTTTAATTTTTATTTTCTTTTGTTCAAAAAACTATAATGTGGCAAGTAGATTGGTGACAGATAGATTGATTGCTGGAATTGTTTGTGCTTGGTGAAACGGTGTACACATTAACTGAACACTAAACTCACAATTTATATTTTAACGGTTACTGAGTTTTGAAGAGAAGATTATAAGGATTAGAGTGACAGAGTATAGAATTATAATGATTGTTTTGAAGATTATTAAAACTCTTGGTTATTCTAACGGTGGTGAGCTAGTGTAGCTTACTAAACCTTTCAAGGTTGATGATGATGATGTAGCAACTGATGTATAATCTTTTATACAACTGATGTATAGTTTATTTGGTGACTTTTTGTTATTCCTCTCACATGGTCGGGGCTTAATACATTCATTGCAGTGGGTGTAACAGTAGATATATTACATAGATGGAGACCTATTGATGGCGCATTGATTTTGTTGCTTATGGAAGTGTGGTGAATTTGCTGGCGATCAGTTACATTACACAACCGTAGTTTAAGAAAGTTTTATCGTGAGATTGGTTTATACTTATAGTTTTTTTTAACTTGTAGTTCTCATTGTTGAATATGTGGATGGATCCGCAATGCTGGATAACATCTGGTATTTTATCCATCGTAGCATGCATATTTATGTTCTTCCTGACAGGTTTCGGATTTTCATCCATCGTCAGAGCAAATTAACCAAGTTCGTGTAGAGAGTTTACTTCAACGTAATGTTTCTGTTACTTGTTACTCACACTTGTTGGTTGTTTCACTTCGTTGAAGTTAACTCTCTACACGAACTTGGATAATTGCTCTGACGATGGATGAAAATCCGAAACCGGTCAGTAAGAACATAAATATGCATGCTACGACGGATAAAATACCAGATGTAGTTCTCGTGTTTATTTTCCCTTGTAATTTTTGCTGAAGGACATCAAAGATGTCCGAAAATGGCAAACACAAAACTATTTTCAAAGTAAAAAAGAAAAAAAGAAAATTTCCTTACTTGACTGACACCCCTGTGAAGTATCATTCAGTTTGTTTTTACAGTTTTGGAAAGATGTGGATGAACAGCGAACATTAGATTTACAACAAATTGAAAAGAATGTTAAAGAACAGTATAGCATAATTGAAGAAAGAGATCGGTTAATGTTAAAATTACTTGATGAATATCAAAATCAATTGAATTTTATTAAATCAAGATTAATGAGTCATTCTATAAATAGAAGAAAACTTGATAATAGATTAAATAATTTATTTAATCAAGCGCATACAAAACACAAAGATTATTTAATGAGATCTTATGATGATTTTAGACAACAAATGTATGAAAATGTTTTCGTATATAAGAAGAAATTTCTTCCACTTTATTATAAATATGCTGTAAGTATTTATTTTTGATTTTTTTTTTTTTAAATGCATTTAATAGAACACTTAATAAATTATTATTAAACAATTTAGCATCATCCCCAGGTAAGCAGTTTAAAAATAATGTGACAAACTTTTAAATAGTTACAATAAATTAAACAAGCTAAAAAATGAGTTGACTGGGACCAAAGAAGAAACTTTTTATTTAGTGTATTCGACGTTTCGGACACCTTCGGTGTCCTTACTCAGGAATTGCAAAACAAAAAATATGGATATCAAGAAAATTGTATGATACAATTAAAACATTTATCAATTACACAATATTAGAAAGATATGATACCTGTTAAGGAAGAATGGAGAATTAAATGTTTGAGGAGTTATTGTTTGGTTCTGGAGTAAGGTATGTTTGCAAAGAAAACAGAGACTGGAAATTTTTCCAAGTTGGGAAATACGAAGAGTGGTAGAAATGAAATACAAATCAATTAAACTATAAGAGAAATAAATTAATATAAATAAACTATAAAAAGAGTGGAAAGTATGGAAAGTTGGTATGTGTAATTTATTGCTGGGGGGGGAGCTTTTTTGAGGAAGCGGAAAATGTTGTTGTAAGAAGAGGTAATGACGTCCTTGTCTTTTTTGTAGTTGATAGAGTTAGGGTTGAGGTTAATGTGGATGGATTCAGAAAGAAGTCGCTTCAGGTGGTTGCAATGGGTGGTTAGGACAGAAGCATTTCGGAAATCAAAGGAGTTGGCAAAAGGGTGAGTGCATGTTTTGTGATGGCTGTACTGTCAATTTTTTTGTTAGCTATGTCTAGTTCATGTTGTCTAAGCCTCTTTCGTACGTGTTGTTTTGATTCTCCAATGTAACATGCGTGCGTTACAGTTAGGTGCAGTGCAAAGTATGCTGTAAACAGAGTTCGTTTTGTCATAAGTTTCAATGAGGCCTTTGAGTTTAGAGAAAAGTTTGCTGAGTTTGTTGGAGGAGTAGAGGCCAAATTTGAGATTGGGAATGATAGACTTCAGAATATGCATGATTTTGTATGAGATGGTAATTGTGTAGATGAAAGAAGGGATTATAGATGGCTCGGGCATGGAATGGCATGTGGTTTTTAAAGGGTTGTTTTTTAGATTATGGAATGTTTTGAGGATGAGGTGATTTGGATAAGAATTTTGTAGTCGAATGTTGTGTATTTTGTTGATATTGTCGTTCTGGAATGGAGGTGCCGCCACGTTATGGCTCGGATATAAGTTTTGATGGAATTAATTTTATGATGTAGGGCTGATTTGAAAGGAAACGTAGCAGTCAGCCGGAGTAAGTAGGTTTGGTGTACCAATTGTATGTGAATGTTTGGTCTGGCTGTCGCATTATTAGAGTGTCTAGGAAAGAAATTTGGTTGTTTTGTTCTGTTTCTAGAGTAAACTGTATGCGTGAGTGGTAAGAATTAAAGGTGTCAAGTATTAAGGGAATGTGGTCTGGATTGACAGTCAGAAAGAGGTCGTCAACATTATTTCACTAAGAAAAATTGCCTACCCCTTGCCAACTCCCTTGATTTCCGAATGCTTCTGTCCAACCACCCATTCCAACCACCTGAAGCCGACTTCGTTTCTGAATCCATCACTAACCTCAAACCCTAACCTCTATCCACTACAAAAAAGGACAAGGGACGTCATTACCTCTATTACAACAAACATTTTCCGTCTCAAAAAAGCGCCCCCCCACACCCCACCACCACCACCACCACCACCAATAAATTACACATACCAACTTTCTATACTTTCCACTCTTTTCATAGTTTATTTATATTCATTTATTTCTCTTATAATTACTAATTGATTTGTATTTCATTTCTACCACTCTTCATATTTCCCAACTTGAAAAAAATTTCCCCTCTCCGTTTTCTTTGCAAGCATACCACTAAACTCTACAACTAAACAATAACCTCCTCCAACATTTAACACTCACCATTCTTCCTTAACAGGTATCATATCGTTCTAATATTGTTTAATTGTTATATTTTTTAATTCTATCATACAATTTTCTTGATATCCATATTTTTTGTTTTGTAATTCCTGAGGAAGGACACCAAAGATGTCCGAAACGTCGAATAAACTTTTTTTAAAAATAAAAAGTTTCTTCTTTTGCCCCAGCCAACTAATTTTTTAGCTTGTTTAATTAACAACGGCCAAACATAAATATTGTTTACATTAAAATAAATTACTTTGCAAGTTTTAAATATTTAATTACGAATAAAAAATAAATAAAAAACTATTTTTCAGTGAACGTTATTCACTAAAATCTGTCCTTTAATCTCCACTGATTTAAAATACTTTTTTTATTCTGTAGAGATTAAAAGTAACCACAGCATGGCCATCATATTATAATTACAAATATTTTAATTTATGAATAAAATCCTAAAATATTGATATTATTAGATTTTTAAATTAAGTTAAATAATCAATTTTAAATAATATTTAGAACTCCTTCACAAAGTTGGGAATTCTTTTTTTCATCTTGTGCAAAATTTCTTGTCACAAACGAAACACTTCCACACTAAATCCTCTGTTGCTATTTCCTTACGTTTTAGATAAATTGGCGCATCTAAAAGCGATTTGTGGCACACTAAAATTCATGTGTTTATCTCACTAGTCAGTCCTAAATTAGTCGTCTGAAATATGGGGATTTTACACTGCCCCATTTTGTGGAAGTAGTGCAGTTAAATTTTTTTTAAATATTAAAATTACCTGGAAATACCTCGAATTCATATGTGAGATTGGAAACAGGCTCGTCTCTCATCTTCATATAACAATTTTTAAACATGGTTGCTAAAGATATTGGTAATGCCCAATCCTTCTATACTTCCCCGAGTTTGCTACTATGTCCTTATAAAAAGGAACTTTAATAGCAAGATTCCTTTGTAATTGGTCAGTCAATTATTTTTTTTTTTTTGCATGAAGCCCATTAGCTGGCGAGCAGTCTAATAAAGAGCAGCTCACTTGTTTAAATCGAGTTCAATGCGAGCATCGTTGAGTGAAGGACACTCCAATAGATGCTCACTAGTCATCTCCATGTCGGGATTAATGGCCATATGGGGCTGTCCAAGAGCCCCAAAGATGCAAGGGTCTCTGCAGGTAGTCTTGGCCAGTCAACATTCGGAAGTTGGCCACCCTGACATCTTTGGACTAGATCCGCTGGATTCAACCGAGGTCAGTCAATTATGGGAGATGATGGTACCTCATAGATGCTCAGGATCTTTAGACTTCCCAGAATGCTAACGTTAAACGGAATGCTGACGTTAAAGGGGAATGTTAGTAATTTATTGGCCAGATTGTCAAATCACTTGAAGTGCAAATACGTATATAGAGTTCGTGAACTGCTCCAATTTTAATTATTATTATCGCAATATCAGCTTATTGGGTCTTGGATAACACTATTTGCATCTGAGAGTATTCTTGGAATATACTCGTATAGGAACAGCTAGTTTTTTTTGCGTCTTAACCAAGCAAATAAGTTATCAATAATTAATCATTGTTATTACTTTTAAGCATTTCCTTCGACTTGATTTATTCATTTCTTTATTTTTATTAACTTGATTATTTTGTAAATTTCTGTATTTTGTAATCTTCCAGTTTACTTTCATAAAAATGTTTGGTTTTTATTGATGTAATAATATAATTCAATGTAGAGGTTGCCATCATTGAGCTAGAATGCTGTTTAGGATTGGAAGATAGGGGGCATTCTGCCTCAACGGCAATTCTCCATAGTCGACCCCTTCCCTTGCCTAACCTTTTTACTGTCTAATATGAAATTGGTTTCATCTGCGATTGTGTTGGTACAATAAGGGTTTAAATCACAGCCAATCCTAGCCAGATGATGAAGAGAATAATTGTGGTTAAATATAAGTCCTAGAGATTGTGCTGTAGAATCCCCTATTTGTAGTGTACCTATAAAAAACTGGGGTTTCTTTGGTATTGTTGATTGTAGCGATATATAAAATATTCCTTTTTTGGATTGCTTGTGTTATTTTTCACACTTGCTATGGCATATACTGGCTTGACATACGATTTACTATCTTGTACTGAAAGAGTATTAGGTGACTTCAACTAATTAATTATCTCCTTTACCTTATAATCTCCCATTTCATTCCTTTGCACCGTAAACCATATTTACCTTGGTTTACTGTTGGACAGTTTCCAGGACTAAAGGAGGAGGGTTATTTCCAGGAAATTTTAGCTTTTCGAGTCCGCTTTTACCATCCTTAGTATCGAGTACGCTTTTACCATCCTTAGTATCGAGTGCGCTTTTACCATCCTTAGTATCGAGTACGCTTTTACCATCCTTAGTATCGAGTACGCTTCTACGATCCTTAGTATCAAGAACAGGTTTATGTTTAAAGTCATGATATATCCTGCAAACACCGATTTACTGCAAAATAATTCTGCAGTAAAAATGAAGGTCTTATTGTTTAATTTAAATTGCAAGCTAATACATTTTCGACCCCAATCAGATTTTTAGAACCATCCAGTAAAGAGTGAGTAACTTTTGTGGGAAATGGTATTGTAGTTTCAAACAGCAATGCATTAACTTCGGAGTTAGTTATTTTGATAATGGAAAATAACTGTATGGATATTTGTTAAATGTTTTAACTTACATTGCATTTCAAAACTTATCAATAAACCCAGGTTAAAAATACTGTGATGTTAAAACACAGTACATTATTCACATTAAAAATGTGTGAATGAAGTTGTACTTTTAATCTCCACCGATTAAAAAACTTTTTTTATTCTCTAGAGATTAAAAGTCATCACAGTATGGACATTATATAATTAAACAAATTTAAATTTTAAAGTTACTAAAATATTAAAATAATAATATAAATGATGTTTTTAAAATTCAGTAAAGCAAATAAATTAAATACTAGAAAAATCATTATTATATATTATAC